>RJWH01005003.1:29100-88797 GCA_004363575.1 Solenodon paradoxus | reverse complement strand
TTTCCACATCCTCACCAGCATTTGTTGTTTCCAGACTTTTGGATAATAGCCAGTCTTTCAGGGGTAAGGTAATATCTCATTGTTGTTTTAATTTGCATTTCTCTTACGGCCAGCAGTAGGAACATAATTTCATGTGCCTGTTGGCCATCTATATATCCTCTTCAGAAAAGTGTCTCTCCAGTTGCTCCTCCCGTTTTTTGGATTAGATTGCCCAGTTTTCTATTACTGAATTTTAGGAGTTCTTTGTATATTTTAGATATTAAGCCTTTGTTAGAAATATCAAATGCAAATATCTTCTCCCAGTTAGTAGGTTTCCTTTTGGTTTTGGTGATGTTTTCTTTTGCCGCAGAAAGCTCCTCAGTTTGATGTAGGTTCAATTGTTTATTTTTGTTTTAGTTTCCCTTGAGTACCCAAAGGCCTGTCTACATATGATGTCATGGAAAGTCTTTCCTATGTTGTCTTCTAAGAACTTTATGGTTTCTGGTCTTATGTCCAAGTCTCTAGTCGATTTTGAGTTAATTTTTGTGAATGGTGTTAGAGAGGGGTCTGACTTTATTCTTTTGCATGTGGCTGTCCAGTTTTCCCAGCACCATTTGTTGAAGAGACTTTCCTTTTTCTATTGTATGATTTTGGCTCCTTTGTCATAGATTAACAGACTGTATGTGAGTGGGTCAGTTTCTGGTGATTCAGTTCTGTTTCACTGATCTGTGCTTCTGTTATTATTCCAGTACAATATCATTTTGATCACTGTTGCCTTGTAATATAGTTCAATGTCTGGGCATGTAATACCTCCAGATTCGTTCCTTTTTCTAATAATTGCTTGGGCTATTCAGAATCTTTTGTTGTTCCATACAAATTTTAAGATTTTTGTTGTTGTTGTTCTAGTTCCTGGAAATAAGCCCATGGGATTTTAATGGGGATCACATTAAATCTGTATATTGCTTTGGGTAAGATGATCATTTTAATGATTTGATTCTTCCCAGCCATGAGCAGTGGATGTCTTTCCATTTCTTTGTATCCTTTTCTATTTCTTTTAAGAAGAACTTGTAATTTTCATTGTACAGGTCTTTTACTTCCTTTGTTAAGTATATGAAAAGTATTTTATTCATTTAAACTTCTATTTTAAATGGTGTGATTTTTGTGATTTTGTTTTCTTCTAGCATGTTGTTTGCATATAAAAATACAATGGATTTGTGTGTATCGATTTTGTAGCCCGCCACCTTATTGTTTTTGGTGATGAGTTCTAGAAATTTTTTGATATAGTTTTGGGGATTTTCAATATATATAATCATGTCATCTACAAATAATAAGAGTTTTACTTCCACCTTTCCAATTTGGTTTCCTTTTATTTCCTTCTCTTGCCTAATTGTTCTGGCTAAGTCCTCCAGTGTGATGTTAAATAGCAGTGATGAGAGTGGACAACCTTGCCTTGTTCCTGGCCTAAGAGAAAATGCTTTCAATTTTTCACCATTGACTATGATGTTGGCTGTGGGTTTTTCGTATATGGCCTTTATTACATTGTGGGATGTGCCTTCTATTCCCATTTTATGGAGGATTTTTTTTTTTTTATCATAAATGGGTGTTGGATCTTATCAAAAGCTTTCTCTGCATCTATTGATATGGTCATGTGGTTTTTCTCTTTGCTCTTGTTGATGTGGTGTATGATATTAATAGATTTACATATGTTGAACCATCCTTGCATCCCTGGGATAAATCCTTCTTGGTCATGATGGATGATCCTTTTAATGCATTGTTGAATTCAACTTGCTAATATTTTATTGAGAATTTTTGCATCTATGTTTATTAGAGATAATTGGTCTGTAATATTCTTTCTTGGTGACATCTCTCTCAGCTTTTGGTATCAGTGTAATGTTAGCCTCATAAAAATTATTTGAGAGAATTCTGTGTTCTTCAATATTTTAGAAGAACTTGAGAAGAGTAACTATTCATTCTTCTCTGAAGGTTTAGTAGAACTCATTAGAGAAACCATTTGGTCCTGGGCTTTTATTTTTGGGGAAGCCCTTGATTACTTCTTTAATTTGTTTGCTTGTGATTGTTCTGTTCAGGTTTTCCAGTTCTTCTGGGTCCAGTCTTGGTAGGCTATCCTTTTCTAAAAATCTGTCCATGTCCTCAAGATTGTCCATTTTGTTGACATACAGCTATTTATAGTAGTCCCTTTTGATGTTTTGAATTTCTGTGGTATATGTTGTAGCTTCTCCCCTTTCATTTCTGATTCTAATTTTGAGAGTTTGCTCTCTTTTTTCTTTGTGAGTCTAGCCAATGGTTTGTCAAATTTGTTTATTTTTTCAAAGAAAAATCTTTTGGTTTCATTGATTCAGGATTGTCTTTTGTTTTCTATTTCATTTATTTGTACCTGAATTTTTATTATTTCCTTTCTCTTGCTGATTTTTGGCTTTAATTGTTATTCTTTGTCTAGTCATTTTAAATGTCAAGTTAAGTTGTTTACAAAATTGCGATTTTTCTTATTTCTTGAGATATGCCTGGATTGCGATGAACTTTCCTCTTACTATTGCTTTTGCTGCATCACATAGATTCTGGTAGCTCATGTCTTCATTCTCATTTGTCTCTAAGTATTTTTTAAGTTCCTCTTGTACCCAAGAGTCACACAGGAGCATATTGTTTAATTTCCAATTAGTTTGGGGTCTTCCTGCTGTATTTTTGTGGTTGAGTTCTAGTTTTAAGCCATTATGGTCAGAGAAGATGCTTGCTATTATTTCAGTCTTCGCAAATTTCTTGAGAGATGTTTTGTGTCCCAGCATATGTTCTATCCTTGAGAACGCTCCATGTGTTTGAGAAGAAAGTGAAATCTGTAGTCATTGGGTGAAGTGATCGGTATATGTCTATTAGACGGATCTGTTCCAGACAGTCATTTAAAACAACTGTTTCCCTGTTAATTTTCTGCCTGGTTGATCTGTCCATTGTTGTAAGTAGGGTGTTGAAGTCCCCCATTATTATTGTGTTGCTGTCAATGTCTTTCATCAGATCTAATAATACTTGCTTCATATATTTTGATGCTCCTTCATTTTGTGCATATATGTTAATAAATGTTATGTCTTCCAGCTGGATTGACCCTTTCATCATTATATAATGTCCATCTCTGTCTTTTGTTATGTTTCTAGATGGAAGTCTGTTTTATCTGATATGAGTATAGCTGTTCCTGCCCTTCTGTGGTTGTCATTGACTGTAGGATTGTCTTCCAGCCATTGACTTTGAGCCTTTGTTTATCTTTTGGAAGAAGTGGTTTCCTGATGTAGCAGAAGGTTGGGTGATGCTTTTTAATCCATTCAGTCACTCTTGTATTGTTTATCTTGTGAGTTCAGTCTAGTAACCGTTAGGGTGATTATTGATATATAGCTACTTAGTGTCATTTTATAATTTGTCTTCTGTATGTTGCTCCAGCTGATGACTTTGTTCTCTTTCTCTTCTTAGGTTGGATGGTGCAGTTATGTTTTGATTCATTTCCCCTTTTGTTTTTTAATTTGCTTTTTCCCTTGGAATATATTTTGAGGTTACCCTGAAGTTAGCATTCACAGTTCTATGTTTACCTCCTATTTTTATTTGAAAGCGTATTAGTCTTCCACTCATTCTAATGATCCACATTTTTGTTCTCTTCCTCTTCACTTTTAATATTTGCTGCTTACTGTTTTTCTGTGGGGTTTCTTTATGCTTTTTAGAGCATCCTTTAATATTTTTTGCAAAGCTGGTTTTGTGGTGATGAATTCCTTTAACTTTTGCTTGTCAGAAAAACTTTTTATCATTCCTTCACCATTTGAACTTCTGATAAATGCAAATAATGCTTTGGAGTGTCCCAAGTAACATGTGGAATGCAATTAGACTACACGATGATGTGTTGCTCTTAATTAAAATATAACTGAGTGTCAGGCATGTTTACTTGCTAAATCTCGCAGCTCTACCTGAGCTCATCCAAATGGTTGAGAGGCTCTCCAGGGCCTCATGGTAAGCCTGGCATTACCTCTCACCTAAGGGGATGAGGCCCCCTGAACTACCACACACACTTTCTCCTTCACTTGCCTCGGTTCCTCAGGCCCTGGACATCTCTGCTGGCCTCAGGCCTGCCCTCTCTTAAGGGCCAGAGTTTGCCTCTTGGGGTTCAGGGTTGACACAAGCTACTATCTGCTCCCAAGGAAGCTGGCTCAGGGCTGAGGCTGGTCAATCAGCAGATAAGACAGTTGGACATGATGACTGTTTTAAATTTGGGCTATGCTTCTGGCTCATTCATTCCCTTAGCAAATACTTGTGCAGGTCTCACTATGCCTCAGGCATTATGTTGACTTCAGGGCTGAATAGCGAACCCAGTTGCCCCATACCTGTCTCATGGGGCTGATAGCCTAACAGGGAAACAATCACAGGATCATATAGATACTTATAGGACTACCACAGAGACAGGAGTTATGAAGGGGCATATGGGAGTTTGAGACTATCCAACAAGCAGCCTATGTATTGTGGTCTAGGAGCTAGGCCTGGAGAAGGTCACTAACGGGGGTGGAGTTGGGGGTGGGGGATCAGGAATTGCTTTCCAAGCAGAGGGGATTGCTTGACTGCAGACTGAGGTGACAGGGCTGGGGAGTCTGGCACTTCCAGGTGGAGGGGAGTCTGTTTTGCAGGGCAGCCTTTCACCCCCTCATCTCTTGTGTTTCTTTTTTTAAAGGGAAAGCGAAGGCAGAAATGAAGGCAAGTAGACGTGGGCAAACAGGAAGAGGGAGGAGAAAGAGGTACTTGGTCTATTTTATTTAGTTGTTCATCTTGGTTGTGTTCCATGGCCCAGGTCATAAACCCAGGACCTAGGGATGTATGTGAAATCAGCCCACAGGACGCACCTCCTCTGTTCCTTTTCCTTGTCCAAGGTCACCTGTGGGATTAGTTGAGGGTTCAGTGCAGAATGAAATGCAGGGCTCTTTTTAAAAAATTTTTAAAGCATTTTAAGATGGCACTAAGATAGACAGGGGAAAGGATGGTGGGCTTTACCTTGTCCTCAATGCATGTCCAACTGTTACTGACCCCCACCCTCATTTCTGACCCTCCCACCCAGCCACTTTACTAAATGAAGCCACATGCTTTAAATCTTTAGCATACTGGCTCCATGGAGCTATTGCACAATCCAGTATTCTAAAGACTTATGGACACATAAACTATGCAAATTCTCCAAAGAGAAAGCAAAGGGGAGAAAGAGAAGGGATATTTTATAACTAATGTATGTTTAAGCCCTCTAGGTATTTTCCAGACCTACTACAAAGGAGACAGAACACCCCTCCTCTGAAACTACTGACCACACAGCTCATCCAAACTGTTGTCTAATCTACCTACTAACTTAAAAACTCTGGGGCTCAGACTTGGAGTGTGAAGCAGAGCAGAGAGCTGTCTTCCAAGTGATCACCTTTATACATATAAGCTGTCTCTCCCCTCACCTCATTTTCTCTTTCTCCTATATCTGATCTCTAAAATAAAGCCTTGTCTGAGGAATGTTTTAGACTGTGCAACTTCTGTTTTCTCAGGGGTCCAAGAACTCTGAAGAGGCACCCTTACTCTTGGGGTAACAGAGTCACATGTCATTAAAGCACAGGGCTCTGTGTGCCTGTTCAGGCTGAGACAGGAAAATTTACTGGGATCTGAAAGAGGAAGTGCCACCAAAAATATGTGAAAAGCCTCTTCTCCTTGACAACTGGTCTGTACCCAACAGAGCCAACATGACATCTGAAATGCCCTTGAGCTGACCTCGAGTGACCCCAACCTTCATTATTCTCATCTCAATGGATTAGCATCCCAGAAAGACTGCCTCTTTGGGGATAATGACCCTTCCAAGGAAAATCCATGTAAGGACTTAAATGCATAGTTTTGTTTGTTTTTTTAGGGAAAGATCTCTCCTCTGCCAAGGAAATTCCAATCTTTTCACAGGAATCTCATGAATATACTGAGTCTGATGCAATCACGCCCCAGCAATTCTAGAAAATGAGTCTTTAGACTCCAGCTCAAATCTCTGTCTTGGCGCATGCCCACAAGCACATCTTGTGTGTGCAATTTTCTTGCCTTCCTTGTTTTAGAGTAAGCCCACAGCCACTCCCAAGTCCTTTTCTAATGCACTTGTCTATTATTGTGCCCACTTCTGACTTTCCTTGAAATCTTTCTCTGGAGGGAGCAGAAGAATCTGAGAATTTGGACTGAGTTTCCTTCCTGCCCACCTTTGTGGAGAAACCTCCTAGCCTCCTGTGACAAAGTCACACATGCCTAGGAAGCTGGTCTCCCAACTCACATGTGTCAGGTCAGGTGCAGGATGGGAGTCTTCTGCCCAGGAAGGTGCTATACCAGGTCAGTTACTGGAGGGCTCAGAGCAAGTCAGACAGGCACAGGTAGGCAACCAGTAGATACTTCATCTTCTGCTTCTGGTCCTCCAACTATAATGGGGATCCCGATGCCCTCTGTGGTGGGCTGTTGGGGAGGGGGTGCCAAGGATATTAGGCCCTGATCTCTGGAAACTGTGAATTTTACTTCTATTGGAAAAAGTCTTCACAGATGTGATTCAATTAGGGATTTTGAGATGAGATTATCCTGCATTATTTGAGTAGGCACTAAGTCCCATCACAAGTAGCTTAAAAGAGAAAGGCAAAGGGAGATTGGATCCAGGGAGGAGAAGGCAATGTGAAGAAGGAGCAGAGAGGGATTTGAAGATGCTGTTTTGACTATGAGGATGATGCAGTCACAAGTCAAGAATGGCTGGTAGCCACCAGAAGCTGGAAAAGGCAAGAAACAAGTCCTCCCCTAGAGCCTTCGGAGGGAATAGGGCCCTACCAACACCATGCTTTTCATCCACTATTAGTGAATTTGGATTTCTGCCCTCCAGAACTATGGGAGAACAAATTTCAATTGGTTTAAGCCACTAACTTTGTGAGCATTTGTTACGGTAGCCAGTGAAACTAATATACCCACCTCCTAGAATTTTTAAAAATAACAGCTCTAATAAGATATATTTCTTCTTAAGAAGTATTTTCTTTTATGTAGTTGTTCATCTTGGTTGTCCTCACAAGTCCCAGGATGCGAACCCAGGACTTTGGGATGGATGTGGACTACACCCAACTCCACTCCACCAGGCCACTCCAGGATGTATTTTATATTCCATACTGTTCACCTGTTTAAAATGTTCAATTCAATGTCTTTAGTCTGGGCACCAAGCTGTGCGATCATCACCACAGTCGACTTTAGAATATGTCAGTTAGCAACCAGAAGAAACCTCATGCTCACTGGAAATTGCTGCCATTTCCTCTAGACTGCCTGAGCCCTGGGAAACTACTCATCCACTTTCTGCCTCTGTGGATTTGCCTGTTCTGAACATTTCATACAAATGGAGCCATACTTTGTGGCCTTATTTGGCTTTTTACTTTTAGCATGTTTGTCATGTTCATTTGTGTTAAAACATGTATTAATATCTGATCCGTTTCCTTGACAGATAAATTTGTACTGTATGGATATGCTACATTTATTTATACCTTGACAAACTGATAGACATTTCAGTTGTTTCTACTGTGGACTATTATTAATAACGCTTTCATCAGCATGTGCACACAAGCATTTATGTAGACATATTTCACTTCATTGGGATATATGTACCTAGAATGAAATCACAGCTGGGTCAGACGGTAACTCGGTTTTTCTAATACATTTCTTATTTCTGTTCTTTACATTGCTACATTCATTTAGGAGACCGAAGTCACATCTCAGTCTGTGAGGATTTCACACCACACCCACCGCCAGAGACCCAGTGTCCTTGACCACTGCCTGTTCCCTCCTGCCCTCCCTGCTTTCATCTCCCTGATAGCCACAGTCTTGAATCCTGTGAATGTTGTTGTAATTTGTCTGTTTTATTTCTTGATATTCTACATGTGAGTAAAAGCATCTTGTATTTCTCTTTCTTGCTTGCTTGTTTCACTTGACATGATCTCCTCTAGTTCCATTCAGATTGTTGCAAAGGGCACAATTTCAGCTTTTTTAACAGGTGCATAGAATTCTGTTGGGTATAAATACCACAGTTTCTTTATTTCAGTCATCTGTCAAGAGGCATTTTTGTTGTCTCCATGTCTTGTCTATTGTGAATTATGCTGCTACGAACACAGGGATGCATAAATTTGTCCTGATTAGTGTTTTGTATTCTCTGGGTGTAGAGAATAAACGGTGAAGGAGGGCTCTTTTTTCTCTACATCTTCTCCAACACTTGGTGTTTCTAGTCTTTTTGATATAGGGCCATTCTCACAGGTGTGAGGTGCTCTCTCATTGTGGTTTTCATTTGAATTTCTCTAATGATAAGTGATATAAGCATTTTTTCATATCCCTGCAGGCCCTCTGTGTGTCTTCTTTAGCGAAGTGTCTATTCAGTTCATCAGTTTACTTTTTGAGTGGATTGCTTACCTTTTTTTGTTGTTGAGGTATATGAGCTCTTTATATATTTTGGAGATCCAGTGCTTATCTGATACAGGCTGTGAGAATATCTTCTCCTATTCTGTGGGTGGCCTTTTAGTTTTAGTGGTGGTTTCTTTTGCTGTACAAAAGCTTTTTAGTTTGCTTTTGTGTCCCAATTGTTTAGTTTCACTTTGGTTTCTTTTGCCATGGGTGTCCCTTCCCCAAAGACATTCTGATGTCATACAGAGAGTAACTTTTTAATCTTTCGAGGAGAAAACACAGTTTTCTTTTTATTTTTTGGGAAGAGTAAGAAACATTTATTTTTATTTAGTTGTTAACACTGGTTGTTCCCCTTTGACCCAGGACTTCAACCATGGGGTATGTGACCTGTGGTCCTTCGGAAGCAACTGACCTAACTGCTACTCTACCAGGGCATGCCTCTTTTTTTTTTTTTTTTTGAATCTTATTAGTATTTTCTTGAGGTAATTTTGTTTTACAAATTAATATAAACTCATATGTGTAGGTTCCCCATATGTGCAGGTTCCCCATTCCTCAAATATATGGCAACACACCTTTCCGTCCAGCAAATTACAAAAAGTTCTTTACCACTGTCCACTGGGCCCCGCCACTGCTTGCCCCCACCTCTGTCTCATCCCCTGTCAGTAGTCTCAATTCTCTTGTCAATATCCAAGGGTTGGTTTTATTTTGTCTGTTCCTTTGCTTTGTCTATTCATATTTCACTTATGAGATCATCTGGTATCTGGCTTTTTTTTTTTTTTATTTCACTTAGCCTAATACCCTCTAGATCCATCCATGTTGATTCAAATGACAGGATCTCATCTATTCTAAGGGCTGTGTAGTATTCTATTGTGTATACATACCACATCTTCTTTATCCATTCAACTGGTGATGAGCACTTAGGTAGTTTCCAGGTCTTAGCTATTGTCAATAGATCTGCAATAAACAGGGGTGCTTACATCTCCATGAATTAGTTTTTTTGTATCTTTTGGGTAAATATGCAGAAGTGGGATGGTGGTATCATATGGGATTTCTATATTCAACTCCATACCCCTTTCCACAGGGATTGTGCTAATTTGCACTTTCACCAACGGTGTAAAGTGTTCCCTTTCTCCACATCCTCACCAACATTTACTGTTTTCAGATTTTTGGATAATAGCCATTCTCTCAGGTGTAAGGTGGCATCTCACTGTTGTTTTGATTTGCATTTCCCTAATAGCTGGAGAGTAGGAACATCTTTTCATGTGCCTGTTGACCATCTGTATGTCCTCTTTGGAAAAAAAATGTCTCTAATTCTTCTGCCCCCACTTTTTTTTTTTTTTTAATTGGATTGCCTGTCTGTTTTTCTGTTACAGAGTTTTATGTGGCCTTTGTATATTTTGGATATTAAGCTCTTGTCAGAAATATGGAATGCAAACACCTTCTCCCAGCTACTAGGTTATCTTTTTGTTTTGGTGATGTTTTCTTGCACTGTGAAATTCTTTAGTTTGATGTAGTCCCACTTGTTTCTTTTTGTTTCCCTTTATGCTGGAGTTGAGTCCCAAACGACCTCGCTAAGGCTGATGTCATGGAATGCCTTTCCTATATTGTCTTCCAAGAATTTTATAGTTTCCGATCTTATGTCCAAGTCTCTAGTCCATTTTGAGATAATTTTTGTGAATGGTGTTAGAGAGTGATCTGCTTTCATTCTTTTGCATGTGGCTGTCCAGTTTCCCCAGCACCATTTATTGAAGAGGCTTTCCTTCTCCATCACATGCTTTTGGCTCCTCTGTTGTAGATTAACTTACCATATGTGAGTCAGTTTCTGGTGATTCAGTTCTATTCTATTGTCTTGTGCCTCTGTTTTTATTTCAGTATCATAGTTTTGATCCCTATCACTTAGTAGTATAGTTCAGTGCCTGGAAATATGACATCCCCAGATTTGTTTCTTTTGCTTATAATTGTTTTGACTATTCAGGGTGTTTTGTTGTTCTGTACAAACTGAAAAAAAGGTTTTGTTGTATTTTCTTGAAATAAGCTCATGGGATTTTGATGGGGATTGCATTAAATCTATATATTGCTTTAGGTAAGATGGCCATTTTAACAATGTTGATTCTTCCCAATCATGAGTAGGATAGAATCTCTTTGTCTCTTCCTCTATTTCTTCTAAAAAGGGCTTGCAGTTTTCATTGTACAGATATTTATGAGGTATTTGGTTCTTTTTGCTTCTGTTACTAATGGGGCAGTTTTCTTGATTCGTCTTCTTCTAGTGCATTGTTTGCATATAAAAATGCAACAGATTTTTGTGCATTGATTTGGGAGCCTGACACTTTACTGTATTCTTTGATTACTTCCAGTAGTTTCTCTGACAGGTTTTTTGGGTTTTCAACATATATAATTATGTCATCTGCAAATAGTGATGGCTTTACTTCCTCCCTTCCAAATTTGGATTCCTTTTATTTGTTTTTCTTGCAGCATTGCTCTTGCTAAACCCCCAGTGTGATGTTAAATAGCAGTGGTAAGAGTGCACAGCCTTGCCTTGTTCCTACCCTTAGAGGAAATGCTTTCAATTTTTCACTCGAGCATGATTTGGAGGTGGACCTGGGTTGCAATGAGCTTCCCTCTTAGTGCTGCTGTTCCTGTAGCCCATAGCTTCTGGTAGCTCATGTCTTCATTCTCATTCGTCTCTAAGTATATTTTAGATTCTTCTTGATTTCCTGTAACTGTTGTCATTTTGTTAATTATGTTTTGGTTGTTTCACAGACAGTAGTTTTGTTCTTCTCTTTCTCTTCTTAGGTGTACTGAATATAATTATGTTTTGACTGGTTTCCCTTTTTGTTTTCCTCTTTGCTTTCCCCTGAAGATGTGTTTTGAGGTTACCCTGTGGTTTGTATTAAGAATTCTATCTTTATTTCCTGTTTTTATTTAAAAGCAAATTAACCTCATTCTAGTCATTCATATTTTTATTCTCACTTTTTATATTTTGCTGCTTTTAGATGCGATTTCTTTACACTTTATGAGCTTCCTTTAGTATTTTTTGTAAAGCTGGTTTTGTGGTGATGAGTTTATTTAACTTGTGCTTATCTGAAAAGCTTTTTATCATTCCTTCAATTCTAAATGATAATCTTAAGGGGTAGAGTGATCTGGATGGAAATTTTTTTCTTTTGTCACTTTGAATATATCATGCCATTCCCTTTTGGCCTATAGAGTTTAAGCTGAGAAGTCCACTGATAATCTTATGGAGGCCCTTTGTATGTGACTCATTTTTCTCTAGCTGTTTTTAGATTTCTTTCTTTAGCTTGTATTTTTAACATTTTGATGATGATATGTCTTGTTTAGGTCTGTTTGGGTGTCTTTTGTGTGGAATTCTTTTAGTTCCCTGGGTCTAGAGGCCTTCATTCCTTGGGTTAGGGGAATTCTGAGCTATTATTTCTTCTAGTACAGTTTCTGCCTCATTTTTCTCTCTCTTTCCTTCTGGGACTCATATAATGCAAATGTTGTTCTTTTTTATATTATCCCATAGGTTTCCTATGCTATCTTTATTTCTTTTCAGTCTTTTTCTCTTTTCTGGTTTGCTTGAGTGCATTCCTCTGCCATCTCTGCTATTGTCAAGCTCAGTAATTCTATTGGAGGCCTCAAGCTAAGTATCGTCTGTACAGCAAAAGAAACCACCATCAGAATGAAATGATAGTTAACTGAATGAAGACAATATCTGCACATCATACATTTGACCAAGGGTTAATAGCCAAGATATATAAAGAACACATAAAACTTGTTTGAGGTCAACAAGTGTAAAGAGGAAAGAAAGTGGAGAAAAGACAGTCTTTCTCCCATAAATGATACTGGACAACTGGACATCCACAGGTCAAAAAAGAAACTTTAATTCATACTTTGCATCATATACAAAAGCTAACTCAAAATAGATAACAGATCTTAATTAAAAGCCTGGAGGGAAATGTTTGTGATCTTGGTAGGTAACACCAAAAGGATGAGGCATAAAAAGAATCAATAAATTAGACTGTTCATTCAGTTTAAAACTTCTGCTGATCAAGACACCATTAAGAGGATAAAAAGACATGCAACGAACAGGAAGAAAATATTTGTAAATTACATAATTGGTAAAAAGATTGATGTCCAGAATATATAACTCTAAAAACAAATAAAAATACAATCTAATTAAAATTTTCAAAAAAAGAAAATATTCCTGTATGTATGCACTGCTCTTCAACAGCTCTTATCAAAACTTCCATTAAACCATAGATCAGAGAGAGCTATTGTTCTCCAGTTACAGGCCATCATTTCTTGGCACTTTCCTGAAGCAGGGAAGTCTTTACTTCTGTTGTCCAAGTTCAAGTCTGATTTAACTTCTACCGCATGGCAGCATTAGAGGGTGACATTTCAGAAACAACATGTCACCCTAACTTCAAGGCAGTGATAATCTAATGTGGTTAGAAAATACGGTCAATTTGTCTTGATTCGCTCAGACAAACATTCATTCTACTACTTTTTGACCGAACTCTGTTCTTGCCAGTATGGAGTCAGCACTCCATTTTGGGGAGGACTGGACATTACAGCACAGAATAGAAAGTGTCTGACAGAGAAGAGTAGGGAGGTGATAGGCTGTGGAGGGAGGGCAGCTTAGTGTGGGAAAGAGGAAAGAATTCTGGAGGAGTTGATGTCTAATTTGAGTTATGATGAATAGGCAGGAATTTGCTAGCGGGGGAAAAAGATAGGTGTACTCTAGGCAGAGGAACTATGTTGGCGAAGACATAGGCATATGATGTGTTCTGGGAACTAGAAAATCTAACAACCAGATTGTAGGGGCAAGGAAGGAAGTAGTGAGAGACTGGACAGGTAAGCAAGGGCTGGATTGTGGAATTGTTAGCTGACTTTCTCTGGAAAGCAATAGGGAGTATTAAAAAGGGTCTCAAATTGGAGTGAAAGGAACTGATTTCTTTCTTGGAAAGCTCGCCGTGGCCCTGCGTAGAGTGTGTGTGTTTAGAGGGGAGGGGGGCACCAGAAGATAGTGGTAACTTACAGGCACCTTCATCCACACTGACACCAACTGCAGAAGTCAGAGAGAGCCTCATTTTACGAAGTTCTAAACTCAGTTTAGACCAGGTGGCTGGTCTCCCTGACGACATTGCAATTCTCTGGAAAAGTCTATCCTATCTAATGCCCTTGCCAGGATAGGCAGACTTAAGCTGTGTGGAAAGAGGCCCCTTGCAGGTGATAGGAGTAGTGCAGGGGTAGGGGACAGGGGGCAGGGTAGGATGGCGGGAAAGTACAGGAAAAGCAGAGGGATATTGCTGGGTATCCAAGGAGAGAGAAGCCCTTTGATGGAGTTTGGAGAGAGGGAGAAACCCTCTCATTCTGCCGTGAGGAAGGGCCCCAAAACCAGGCGAGGAAGGAGGGTTAGGAGCGCTGACACAAATGTCACTTGTGCCTTTTTCCCCCCTAAAAAAATTAAACAAAGTAGCTGCATTCAGTGGCCCCTCAGGAAGGCCAGTCATTTCCTGAGGAGATATCAGGCCAGGCCAGGCCTCATTGTTCCTGACTTCCAGCAATGGCTGCCATTACCTGACCAGCATACAACCCGTCTCTCTGTGGTGACTGGAGAAATTACCGGAGTGGTCTCTCTGCTTTTCACAGGATAGGTTTCTCATCTGTGGTGTGTGGGAAGTGTCTTCTGCTCCAGAGCCATGGTTCGAAGTCAGAACTAGCTGTTCAAAGTCTTCACTCCAGATGCAGCTGGGCCAGGACCAACGGAGCAAGATGTTGTCCGGAGTTCTACTGACTCTTTTACTTTGTGAGTTTTTATTTGCTTTCCACATCACTTAAACTTCGTGAGAGCTGAAGCAAATGGAAATCAACATATTTCTTCTGTCTTTTCCAGGTTCAAGCCTGGAAGGTCAGGAAAACAGTAAGTAGTTAAAGTTTCTATCTATAGTTTCATTGTGTCTTTTTCTGATTCTTAAAAACTCCCATCAAACTGGGTTTGATATATATGAATATTGAGTGAGAAAAATATTCCAGTTGAGCACTAACATTTATTCCCTTTGAAGAGTTTAAGAACAAAATACTTGTTCTAAGCCAAGTTCTAATCAGTGTGGTCTAAAAATAGGATACTTTTCTATATCCCAGGGACTTGCTCTTTGTTAGGATTGGGGAGATGATAAAAAGGTGATTGATTTATAATTTGTTTTTTGTTGTTCTACCATACACTGTGTATTTTCATATTCTAGCCCATCCCCAGTTGTTTTTATGGACAATGACACGTAGGCAATGTTACACTCATAAAGACAGAACACAATGTATGTTTACTATAACTTTGTCCGAAATGACTAAAACAGATACTGGACTTTATTTCCCATCTATTCACGAGATGGTGGTTATACTGGCAATACGTTTCTCTAGTACATGGGGAGAAAGGGGGCTTCTGCTTATCTTTGAAGTCTTGTTTGTCATTCGCTTAAGGGCAGGCTTTGAATTTTTGGAGAGAAGCAGATTTTGTTTTGCGGCATCTGGGACCTTGGGGAGGGGCTCTCGTGGGGTGCGGGGTCTGAATGGAGGAAGAGCCCAGAGCAGGATCACTCGTCAGGGGTCACTTTAATCAGCAAAGAACGGGGGTGCCTGGGTTCTACAGTTCCTTGGAGACCAATGTATGTCTAGGAGGCAGGTTTGCTGAGCCCAGGCTCGGGCAGTGGCCCCGGGATGGGGAGGCTTAGTGTGGCAACGAGCAAAGCCACTCCTCTGTGTCTTTGGTCAGTTGTCCCTGTGCTTCTAGGGGCATTTGATCCCCATGGCAACCCTAGAAGGCTGGATATCCATGATATTCCTAACCATCCCAACTGACTGATGCTATCTCTGTGCCTTGGAGAAATAGATGACTTGTCTGTGGAAGAACCAGTTAGCTGGGCATCAGCACTGGAACTTCCACTCACCCAAACCTGCCCGTCTGGAACATAAGTCAGACTCAAATCTCCAGTCATCTTGACTTTACGTCCAGTCTGTAAATGGGCTACTAACAGCCTAGACAGTCGGCGTGAGGATGAGATGGAAGGCCTTCCCTGTGTGCCTTTATGGTCCCGCTTCCACCCCGTGGCTCTCTGTCCACCGCTGCCCGCCAACGCGCTGCACTCTGGACTTCAGGTCCCTTGCTCCCCGCAGCCGGTTTCCCAGGGCCTGGGTTCTCTCGCGTCTCCTCCCCCACCTCTGCGGAGGCGCTCCCCTCCCAGGCTTCCTGGAGAAAGTTCTCTGTACCCGCGGGAAGACTCCGGAGCTACAGGATTTAGTGCAGGAGAGACCCCCCCACGCTTCCTCGGGCCCACGCTTTGTTTCACGTTTGAGGAAACCGCGGCCCACGTGCACATGGCCAGTGCTGGGTGCTGGCAGGGGTCCGGGCTCTGGAGGCCCCACGACCACGCCCTCCCAGGGCCTGTGCTGGTCTGCTGTTACCCCTTCCGTGCTTTTGTCTCAGACCTGCTCCGCACCCCAGCCCACCTGCCTCAGGAGATGACCTCAGCTCCAGCTTCACCTAGAAACCAGCATCGTCTGGAGGGCACTCCCTCAGCTTCCCCCCCTGCCCTGGCTGCGGCTTATCCACCTCCCCACCCGTCCTGCGGGGGTCCCAGCCCAGAGGGAGGGTGATGTGGGTAGCCCGGTCACCTGGCTCCCTGGACCCTGAGCCCATCCATGCAGGGCTGCCCAGGATCTCACGCTTATCATTCATTCATTTAGCCCCCACCCCACCCTCTCTCCCACCCCCGACCCTGCAAACAGACAGCTTCTGTTTCTTTCCCTTCAGTCTAAAAACAAGATTGGTAGTTCTTGCCTTTTTAGGGAAAAAAAAAAATCACAAAAGCCTGTCCTCTCTCGCAGTGCCCCTCCTACCCACCCCCAATTTAGCTTTGTGACCTTATCTAGCCTGCTTGCTTTCTCAAACATCTCTAAAGGTTGGTTTATACTCCCTGCCTTCCCCTCTCAGTGACACCTCACTCAGCAATCTGGCCTTGACTCAAACCTCCTACCAAGGAGTCGCCCAGGATCACTCACTACCAAATGCTGTGAGCACTTCCAGCCCTGTGCAACCTTGCACGAAGTCTCCTTCCTTGACCTTTTAGATGTGCTTCCCAGAAGTTTCCCCTGGCCCCTCTAATAAACCCATCTTATTTTCCCCTCTTATCCAGGAAGATTTTCCCTGGAGTCTGAACACCACCCCCTGCTTTCTGCAGACGCCAGGCTCTCATCCACTCATCTTTTCCTGGTAGTCTCTAACATGGTCAGTGGCACCCATATTCTCCTGGGTACCTAATCCAGGAAAATTATTTCCCACTCTCAGCCTCACCTTCCATATCTAGTCAAATAAGTCTTTATTTTTAATTTGCAGCAAGATGCATCTAACATGAAATGTATTATTGACATTCAGGACTTTCACATGTGTAAACATCGCTGTAAGTTCCAGAACATTTTTATTGCCCCCCAAACAAGTCCTTGTGAGTTCATGACATCGCGTCATTATCGCCGTACCTATCACCCTTGTGAAGGCCCTCAGGACTGGGCCTGACTTGTCAACACCAAAGGCTAAGCACTCTGCTCTGGCATCGCCTGCCTGGCCCGCCTGACCCCTTTGGCCTGGCTCCACACTCTGGTTCCTGTAATGTCCTGTGCCCAGAATGTGTTGATCTCTCATGCCCTGGTGTCCTGGCACATTCTGTTCCCCTGTCCGAAGCACTCACACCCATTCTTGGCTGGTCCAAAACTCGATTCAGGGGGCGCTCCCTTCTGACTTTCCTGGGCCTCTCCTGAGCACCCCTCCCTTCCTTCGGTGCTTCCATTATTGCACTCCACATCTGGGTGCCCACTAGCCTGCAGGCTAGGCCCTCAGGGATGATTTCCTGTTTACCCTGTGAGGGAACCAAAGAACAACCATCTTGCTGGATAATTGTCTCATTGAAGGGGACTCTAACTGAACTTCAGGGTACTTGGGATTCAGATAAGAAGACGGTCATCACATTCTGTGCTGAGCACCAAAGTCCAGCTGGGACTCTGTGTTTTGTGGTTCCCTGTAATTTTCCTGATAGTGGTGAGTAGTCCTTCCCCTCCTTTCTTTCTAAGTCATTTCCAGGTTGAGAGCCAAGTGACTGAGTCATGATACTTCATCTTCCCAGAGAGCTTCAGCACTGGTGGCATGAAGCAGAGAGAGGTGGGCCCCTTCTTTCAGGGTTTGGAGATTGGCACTGTGAGATTTGGTTGCTAATGCTTTACCTGTGCACTAGTGTCTTTGTTTGGATGCTCTTCGATCAGTCATGCTGTCTCTAGATTGAAAAGACTGGACTCCTTTAGACTGTCCCACACCTGTCCTCCCATCACACAGTTGTAAAATGTTGGGGTTTCAGTAAAGAAAACTGTGGATTCTCTTTCTAGAAAAATATACACTTGCATATAATTGGAGATGGTTCTTAGCCCCCTAACATCCATCCATGAACACCTGAGGTGCCCAAGCCACCAGGTTATGAGCAGTCACTCTATTGTTAAGCAAGTAATCCAGTTTGGCCATTCTTGAGTGTTTATAAAGAAGATAATGTTTTCTGTCTTAAGAATCAGGGAGGGATTTCTGAAGGTTGGTTGGGTATTTGTTATCTATGGCCCTTTTAAAAATTATCACAACTTTTTTTTTTTTTTTTAATGAAAAGGTACTGGTAGGAATGAAGGTGAGAAGGCAGGCAGGTAGGCAGGAAGAAATAAGAGGCGGAAGAAGCATTTATCTGTCCTCTCTAGTTGTTCATCTTGACTGCTCACCACTGCCCCAGGACATGAACCTAGGTGCTTGGGATGCCAGCGGCCTGAGCCAGCTGAAAATGGCAGATTAAACCACTAAACTGCCAGGGCATGTTAAATTATCCCAGATGTTAATGGCCTAAACTAATACATATTTATTAACTTACGCAGTTTCTGAGGATAAGGCTGCTGGAATGACTTAATTGGGTGGTTCTGGCTCAGTGCCTCTCCTGAGATTATAGATAAAATGCTGTCAGGGTTACAGTTATCTGAAGTTTTGACTGAGGCTGGAGGATCTGCTTTTGAGCTGACTCATATGGCTAGAGACCTCACCATGTGGGTCTCTCCATGGGGCTGCTTGTGACATGGCAGTTGACTTTGTCCAGAGTATTTTATTGGCACACAGACCAATTCTGGTATTGAGGTGGCAGGGATAACATGAAGGTGTGAGTACCAGAAGGCAGGGCTCATTGGGGCCCATCTTAAAGAGTGGCTACCTCAAGAATGGTGGTGAAATTGGTGGTCATGGTAGTAAAATCCAGACTTTTATTTTTGTTGCATCAAATCAATGAGATTTTGTGTTATGGTGAAGAGCTGGGAATCACATTTTTATTAATTTTATAAAATACTTTGTCTTCCTCCATCCTGTCTTCCTTTCTTCTCCCTTATCTGTTCTAGTTAGCCATGGGAGTGTGATGTTCCAACCAGTAAATCGGTTGGGTTAATTTATTTAAACTAATGTCTATTTGCAGTGCTTAGAAAAACAAGATGGCGGAAGTGCCTCATGCTAGTGGATATCATCCCACTAAAGCACCACCACCTCATGCTTTAGCCAGGTTTGCTTTAAAATTGTTCAGTGATAGGCATCCTAAAGAAAAGAATGAATGAGACCTGGTCAGTAGGAGACCCAGAGGGGATGGTGTGGAGGCCGGAAGGCCTGGAGTAGGGAAGAATTGTGAAATGCAGACTATGCGTTCTGGTGGGCAGAAACTGTGCTTCTCTCACTCTTCTTTGAACCCCTGGTATCGGGTGCAGTCCTGGCATAGAGTAGCCCCCTTAAATAACTGCTGAATGAATAGTACTAGGAAGAGGGAAGGGACAGTAACCAAGATCCAGGCATGGGTGGCGCATACCTGTCCCTTGGTGTTCTCGGTCACTGGGGTTCGGTCATTGCTCAGGATTAAAAGAGAGTTCCCATCTTGTAGGAGGAGAAGTGGGAGGCTGGAGGGGTTAAATATCTCCATGATCACCCAGCCAATGACTATGGGATCAGGGGTTTAGACCCTGACAGGCCCAACTTCATTTCTGTCCCCAGCACTGTATCACAGTTTGGGGCATAGCCAGCCATGGGTGTGAACTTCATTCAGGATGATGACAGCAAACAGTCCAATGCAGTGAGATGGTTAACACCGGGAGTCACTGTGATTCACCCGGAAAATTAAAAAAATGGCTTTCTCTTGAAAAAACAATTGCTAGAAACATGGAGTTGAGATAGAGTTTTAGAGACCCTAAGACTTATTGGTTTATTTCTGTGACTGACGGAATGAATCTAGCTCAAGTACTTCCTCTGTGCCAGGAACTGTGCTCCAAGTACTTAGAGCCAGATCCCATTTATACTTCCTACTATTATGTCCACTGTTTGGGCAAGCAAACAGAGGCTCAGAGACTTGCCAAGAATGAGTGAAGGTGAGACTTGGCCTGGAGCGAGGCGGGAGGGAGGGGAGAGGGAGGGACTGGCCGGTGGGGGCTGGCTCTGCATGGACTTTGTCTCCTGAAAGAATCACTTTATGAAGCAGCATGTCTTCAGATGGAGTGGGCTGAACTGAAGGTACAGTGAGACCTGCTGTCCCTGCCTGGGACAGGACCCTTCTATTGGATGAGAGAGATGAATGCTGCAGGAAGTAGCCTGAATTTAAACCATCACCTTGTTTTCTATGGCAGGCTTCACAGCTGTCACTTTTGGTTGAAGTTACTACTCTGAAAAAAGAGACAGGTGTGGATTATTGTATTCATTTTAAAACCTGACACCTGTTTCAGACAAGTTAACTTTAAAATCGCTCAAAAAAGTTTTGACTATTAAGAGAGAAGAAAGGAGAGTTTCTTTTGTCGTTGTTTTTCACAGTATCTCTGGCCAGCTAGTTAGCTTTTTCTTGTCTGAAAAATGCTTTGGGACCCCTATAAACATTATGCATTATGCTCGATAGGATAAAATAAATGAGGAAATCAGGGTAAGAGGAAAGAAGAGGCCAGCAAATGAAACCGTGCCTCTTTTAGAACACAAAGGTGCCTCACAAATGTTACTAGAAGCAGAGGTGGAAATTTTGGGTTTGTACTTCTTAGCAGCCAAAGCAAAAAGGGAAACAGGCTCTATTTAGGAAAAAAAAAAAAAAAAAAAGTTGGAACTTGCAAGATGAAATGAATAAGCATAGCTTTTCATGACGTAGTTGGAATGCTATGTGAAATCACAGACAACATCCCTATGACCAGATAGAGTGTTAGTTCACAGACAATTTCTTAATAGCAGTTGAATTTCCTAAAACTTCCACAACAAAATGCCACAGGCTGGGCAGCTTAAACAACAGGAATTAATGTTCCCAGAGTTCTGGAGGTCAGAAGTCCATGGTCAAGGTGTCAGCAGGTTTGCTTTTTCTCTGAGGTCTCTCTCGTTGGCTTGCAAATTCCCATCTTCTCGCCCTGTCTCCGCATGTTCTTTAGTCTGTGTATACGTCCCTGCTTCTCTTTGTCCAATTTTCCTTTTCTTGCAAGGATAGCACTTAGATTGTATTAGGGCCTATTTTAACGTGCTTGTTGCTTTAAAGTCCTTGTCTCCCAGTATAGTCATATTCCAAAGCACTAGGGTCACATGTTAGGCATGTGGATTTGGGAGTGACAATATTCAGTCCCTGATAACACTCTTGGTGGAGTGCCAAAGCTTGATTTGATTAGTATAATTCTACATGGGATGTATCGAGGTGGTCCAAATGTGCAGATTCCTGGAGATCTCGGTTGGCTCAAGTACAAGATGTAGAGTATCTAGGAGACTTTATAAGGTTACATTCATCAGACATGGCCCATGAATATTTTTCTCTTATCAAATTGTCCAATAAGGATTGAGCAGTAGGAGTCTTGCCTAAGCTATGTGGGTCTGTTTTGCTTGAATAACTCCTGGTGGCCCCTGTCTCATGCTGTCTTGGTCCCCTGAAGTTCCCCAGTGGACCACATCAACCCTGGGTAAGGCCCACACTTGAAGGTACCAGACTTTGGAGAACTATGTCTAGTATAAAAGAGGATGGCGGAGTAAAGAGATAGATGAAAGATACGTAAGAAACTACAGTCAGTAGAGGATGGTAACAGGAATGGAAAAGATGTTAGGTGGTATCATTTTCTCTGTGTTTTTCTTTTCTGAATTTCAGGTACACAAAATTGGATTGATCGTAATCCTTGTTTCATAACATTATCATCCTTGATCCATGTGTGATTGCCTTTTGTTTATTTATATGTGTGTTGTTAATAACAATGAATTAATATGACTCCACCGCTCAACCCAAGAATCAGAACGTTAGCATTACCAGTATCTAGAGGGTTCCTTGCAGTCCTATGCCCTTCTTCCTTCCGAGGCGACCTCTGTCCTGACTTTTTAAATATTAGTCATATATCCAGCCACATTTCTAAAAGTGCATTATTTCAAGTAATTCACCTGGAGGCTCTTTGGGGCTTTTACATACTGCCATTGAGAAGTTTTAAGACATTTGATGACACTGTCCATTCAAAATATAAATAAAAAGTTTAAAGTCTCATGATTGTATTTATTCATACCTCATCGTGGTAGAGGACATAGGAGGCTAACCACGTTCACTAAACACAGTCTCTCTCAGCCCCAGGTCCATCTGCTGGATAGATAGCCCCCATGAGAATGGGCATGTTGGAATTTTATGCGGGAAATTTAAGGAATTGGGGGTGGGGGTGGGTTTGAGAGGCTGAACTACCTGATTTGAAGGTCATGAACTTTAGATACGTTTTCCCCAACACTCCCTATATGTTTTTCCTTGTTTCTAGACCATGAGATGTCTAAGGTTGTTTTTGTGACAGAAGTTTGAAGAGTGAATATTTTATAGCGTTGATGTAGCCTCAACCATAAGCCAAAGGGAAGGGATGGCTCAGGTGCTTTGAGGTACATCAAGGCGTAGAGATGGGACCCCAGGTAAGCTGCAGAAGGACTTACAGGCAGGATCACCAGGACCCTCAAAGGACAGATCTGTCCTGGTTTGCTGGGGAAGCTGATAGAAGTGTTGAGCAATAAGCAAGATCAGATCCATCCAGCCTGGAAAGCACTTCTGAACAGGGACTTGACAATGACAACAGACAAAAATACTTACTGAATAACCAGAGAGCCAGTTTTAAGCACTTCTTATAATCAACCTCTTGCTATAAATAAGTCTCAGAATGGGATCTCTATTCCCTTGGATTCTGTTGACAGACAGAGACCAACTAAATGCTGTAGGACCTGAGATGGGCATGAGGCTTTTAGTGGTTCTAGGGTCTGGCTTCTGACAGAGATTGGATAGCTGGCTGGGCATTGTGGCTTCTCTGCCTGCTTGACCAGAGATCCCCCTCATTCACAGAGAGAACCCTATGCTCTTTGCTTCTCAGTGGCACATGGGATTGGGGATTGCAAGTGGCTGATCCAGAAGTGGTTTCAAGGCCTCATCCATTGTGGCGAGGTCTCTGAGTTCAAGTAGAAAATGCTCGCTGGGGCTGTGCTATTTTGGTCCGGCCTGTGTCGGGAGAGAAAGTGCCTGGGCACGACCATCTCATTTCAGAATGGTGGTAACCTGTCATTTATTAAGCAATTATTGTGTACCCAGTACTGGGTGATTTCCTGAAGCCTTTGTAACAAACTAATAAGTAGGTATTATGACCCCAACTTACTGAGCTCAGAGAAGTTAGTCACCCAAGTAGCTGCCTGAATCTTTGTTCCCTCCAGTGGCCACAACAGAGCAGCCAACAGGTTGCATACCTCTTGTGGACACTTTTTATTTGTCCTACCCTGAAGACCACCTTGTTTTGTGGGGAATATGAGCAACTTCGCACCAACTGCCTTTCACCTGAAAAGCCACTATACACACCCGCCTGGCCCCTGTGGGCATCGGGGACCCCTGGACTCTAATTGCATGGGATGTGTTAATACCAGTCTGATGTGGGGAAGGTCACCGGGATAAGGCTGTTTCTGAGATGACAAGTGTGTCTGCCCTCCTTTGGTGTCCAGCTTTCACCATCAACAGCATCAACATGAAGATCCTGCCGGAACGGGACGTGCAGAACGGGGAGAGCCTGACCCTGCAGTGCATTGTGGACATCAGCACCACCTCGCACCTCAAGCCACAGCACCAGATGCTGTTCTACAAAGACGATGTCCTGCTTCACAACGTCTCCTCCTCGAAGAACACAGAAGACTATTTCATTCCCCGAGCCCGTGTCTACAATGCTGGGAACTATAAATGCACTGTCATTCTGAACAATAAGGAGAGGACCTCTGCGGAGTACCAGGTGCGGGTGAAAGGTGAGTCCTCAAGGAGGTGAGGGACCACGCACACAGCAGCAAGAAGAGCGGTGGAGTGAATAGCACGCTGGACCCACCTGCTCATCTGTCGCCTTCCTCGCTCCTCTGCCTGCTGTTTTCCTAAGCTGAAAACGTAGGTGGTGGACATGCTCTCTGTCCACCAGGCTTCCTCACCCCCTGGCCTTTGCACACACTGGCCGCCTGGGAATACTCTTTCTCATCTCCTCTCCTGCTCATTCTCCTTCAAGACCCAGCTCAGTGATCCCTTCTCTGACACTAAAACAGACTGGTTCCTGTAGCACTGCTGCTCTGTGTTCAATATTTCTAGAAAGGCCTTAGAACTCGGTGTTGACACTGGATTCTGTAGTCACTGTGGCTGAATTATAACTGGGGTGAGCCCCTAGATCTCTCTAAACGTTTAAGTTCTCTTCAGTGCAAAGATGATGATGATGACGATGATGATGATGATGGTGATACACAGTTTGGGGTGTTATTGAGAGAACGAAAGGATATTTTGCAGGTAAAGTGCTTAGCGTAATTTCCAGCACACCAGTTTCAGTAAATGGCAGTTACTATTCTGTTCGATATTGCAGCTGTTTCTCAGACACCTGTCTATTCTTCTAGACTGTGAGATCATGAAGAAAGAAATGGTATTTGGTCTATTTTTGTATCTCAAAGACTCTGGCTCATAGTAAGCACTCAATGAATGACTGTGTAATAAAGTAAACAGATTTAAAAAGGCGAGTCGAACTGGATAGGGCTGGAGAAATGGGAGGGAAATCATTGTGAGAATTTGGGTTCAGACATGTAGGGTTTCATTCATTTATTCATTCATTCACTCCTTCCCTCAAGAAACTTTTCCCAAGGCTGAAAGTCAGGCAAAAAGCCAGGGGCTAGACATGAAAATGCACAGTGCACCCTGAAACAGCAGCCTTTAACCCCCGTTTGACCTCATTAGTCCAATGATAGCTTTTTCTCCAAGAGTCTGCTCAGACCCTCTTCTCTTCTAGAATCTTCTCTGATTCTCCAGGCAAAGAGGATATCCTCTTTTCCCAGCTTCTCCATCCCTCATTGACTCTGCAACACACTTGAATGCTTGGTTGTTTCCACCTGTGTTCTCACTTCCACCCCCCCACTGCACCCCCAGTCTCTGGCTTCGGAGGCAGTCAGACCTGGGGTCAAATCTTGGCCTTGGAGCTTGATGTTATGAGATTTTGGGTGAGTCTTAAACTCTTCTGAGCTTCCTCTTTCTCATCCGTAAAAGGAGCATAATTTTATCTTTCTTGCCAACCCAGGAGGTTTTTCATAATTACATGAGGTCATGAATATAAGATCAATCTTAGATTGTGGTTGGCAGTCAATGCATTATTCAGGGTAATAGTAGCAAATACTAGATGTGTTATTTTGTTTTAACTCTCATTGGTTGGGAAGACTTATCTTCCCAATGGGGTTATAAATATTGAAGGTACCAAACACATCTTTAACACATTTTATATTTTTCAAAGTACCTACAGTGCTAGACATGCTCGGTAATTAGCTGGCAGATGGCACAAAAGACCCCTCAGACAGGTCAAGCCCAGTGACTCAGCAGTTAAGTGAGGTGTGTTCCTCTAGATCAGATTCATACTAACGGCCTTTCTCTTCTCTCAAAGGTGTGTCCAAACCCACGGTGACACTGGACAAGAAGGAGGCGATCGAAGGCGGGGTCGTGATGGTTAATTGTTCTGTCCCAGAGGAAAGGGCCCCCATATATTTCACAATTGAAAAAATTGAACTTGATGACAAGATTGCCAAGCAAAAACGAGAAAAGAATTCTCAGAATCAGAATTTTGTGACACTGGAATTCCCAATCGAGGAACAGGACCACATTATATCATTCAGTTGTCAAGCTCTCATCATGTCTGGGTCCAATGTGGAGACCTCAGATCCCGCAAAGAGTGACCTGGTCACCGTGAGGGGTAAGAGTCCCGCTCTCCCTGTTACAACTCTTAGTGGTTGGCTGGTTTGGCACCAGGAGAAATTGTCCTGAACTGGAAAGGAGCTGGAAACCTCTGTCTAGGCTGCTGTTCCTAATACTATTCTTAATCACTCTGTGTGCATGTGCATGTATGTACATATTTGTTTAAATATTTAAACATTTCCCCAAGTGTCACGAGCAGTGCTTAGACTTAATATAGGATGTGTCTTGATATGTTCTATTCCAGTTTTTTAGAACTTGCCAGGACTCGTTGAAATGATGTGCTGTATGACCCAGTTTGAAAACCTGGCTTCAGCCACTGCTATGAGTCAGACACCAGGAAGTGGGGTCAGGAGGGAACTGGAGGGACAGGGACCAGATCCTCAACCTCTGCCTCCCATATTGGATGAGGGCCTCTCCTCTTTTACCTACTCCCCATCATCACAATGTTAGAGGAATGGGAGTGACTTAGGAAATGCTCTTGGGAGAGAAAGGCACCAGCAGAGGCAAGCCTGGGTGTGAGTGTCCAGGACAGAATGAGTCCCAGGATGGGAATCCGCAGCTCCCAGTGACCTGCGGTGGAAGAACTCAGGCAGCCAGGGAGTGTCAGGGCAAGGCGGCTCCATATGGATAACCTCCAATATTTTCAAAGTAGAAGCCCTTAAGCTTGTCACCCCTTACTTCATCCCTGCCCATAGTGCATTTCCGTGTTGTAAGGGATATACATGCATTCTCTGTCGATTTTTCTGATGATAATACACAGGACTTGTTCTACTGCTTTTTTTTTTTTTTTTTTAAGCAAAGGTGCAGACAGGAATGAAGGTGAGCAGAGGCAGGCAGGCAGGAAGAGAGAGGGGGAAGAAGCATTTCATTTTACTTTTATTTTAGTTATTCATACTGGTTACCTCCCTATGAACCTGGAAGTCGAATCCAGGGGTATGTGGCCTGTGCTCTTTCAGAAGTGTTTAACCTAACCTCTACTCTACCAGGGGTACCAACTTGTCCTACTTTTATATTCATGTTTTTCCTGATGTTTTTATGAAAAAAATAGCATCTTTCATAAGATCTCCAAAAAATAAAAATAAAACACCTACCAAGCATACGATTATGTAATTTTTTCTTAACAGTATGTTATGAACTTTTATCCATGTCAAGAAATCTAGACCTTCATCATTTTGGTGGGGACTCAGAATCCTTTTTAAGAGATACACCATAATTTATTTACCTAACTTTCTATTGATGGATGGATATTTAGGCATTTCCCCAGTTTTTAGATGTTATGCAATGGACATGCTTGTACTGATAACTGGTGTACTTTTGCAAGCATTTGACTATTGCACATGGGATTCATTTCTTGTAGTCAAATCACTGATTCGAATACTTTGTGCATTTTCAATATTGATAGATACGGCCAAAGTCCTCCTCTGAAAGGCTGACTCTTTCCACCAGAAGTCATGCCAGTGTGTTTTCCCACATTCTTGCAAACACAGTGCCTTATCGACCTTTTATTTTTGCCAATCTCATTGAGACAGTTCTATGCCACTGTCTTTCTGAATTGTGTTTCTTTGGTGTTTAGTGATGCTGATATTCTCCTTTTTGTCTATCCATTAAATTCCCTCCACCATGAGCTGTGTGTTCGTGTTCTCATGTATTTCATCGAGTTTTGCTCTTCTCAGTTGATTTGTGTGCACCCCCTTATGGAATAATGAGCTCTTTGACAGATATATGCAGATATTTCCCCTAGCTTGTTATTTATCTTTATTTTAGGATAACTGTTCCATGCAGATATTTCCCCTAGCTTGTTATTTATCTTTATTTTAGGATAACTGTTCCATGCAGATATTTTTAATCTTTAACTATTCAAATGTATCCTTTTTTTTTTTTTTTTTTTTTTTTTTTTTTTTTTTTTTTTTTTTTTTTTTTTTTTTTTTTTTTTTTTTTTTTTTTTTTTTTTTTTTTTTTTTTTTTTAATAGCATCTCCATTTTGTGACTCATGCCTAAATTTTCTCTGTACTCCAAGGTAATGGAGGGAAAAATAGACCTGCCTTCTCTTACTATTTCCGTGGTCTATTTTTTCCCTCCTGCATTTAGATCTTAGGTGCATCTGGAGTTAATTGAGTTCAATCTCTTAAAATGAGTATGACTTTGTAAACAAAAGAAGCAATAATAAAATTATCGTATAAAAACACTAGACTAGGAAAAAAAAGAAAAAGAAACCTCCAGTGATTATTAAACTAGCCCAGAAAGCACTTGTTGAAAATATTAAATGAGGCTCCCTCTTTTCTGACTTTTACTTTGGAAAGCAGACTGTTTATTTCAATACTAGCTTTTTATTGTGAATTCTAATAATTTCACAATAAAAAACAAGTGACTGGTAAAGTATCATGTCACTTGAAATTCACTTTAAAAATGGACGCTTATGCTCTGCTAGCTTTGTGTGCTGTGAAGACTTAACCCCCTTTCCACACCATCTCCTGAAGACCCTCACCCTGGCTTCTGACCTGTATCTTATTAAAACAGTGTCTTTTCAAAGCGTGTGAGTCACAAATCAATTTATCCACTCATTTACTGAAAGTCCCTTGCGTGTCAAGCATTCAGTAGCGCATCGTAGGGACAGTCCCCAGTATAATAGGTAGATTGCCAACTACCCAGCTGGGTGATGGGCATATGTGTTGGACTCTTCTCTCTAGTGCATGCTAGTGATTTAGCTTATTATCAACAATGACAATTTGATGGCACCTGAGGTTTCCATGAAACAGCACAGCCTATATTGCTGCCGCTTTGGACAACTATGGGATATTGATGGTGAAATACCTTAGTTCCAGGAAACAGTACGAGAAGAGCCTGGAAAATCATTGGTGGGCAGGGGCCAGAGTCTTTCTAACTGCCGTGGTCGTTCCTGAGGTCATACAAAGAAAGGTCTGCAGATGGCAGCTGTGGAAGATGCCTTTGGCAAAGCTCAAGAAAGTTAGACGATGGTCCTTTGAAAGGTTGCAGATGTAGGAATGAGCAGGACGGGAAGGTGAGCTGAGGCAAGGTTTTTGAGAGAAAAGGTTAAGTTTTTCCTGAAGAATAAAGGAAAACAGCAACACGAAAAGAGATGCAAAGAGAGGAAGTGCCTTCTCCCCTCGCCCAGCTTTGAGCCTGTGTCCAACCATCTTGTCCTCTCCTTGTAGAATCCTTCTCTGTTCCCAAGTTCCAAGTGAACCCCAAGGGAGTAATCCGAGAAGGAGAACAGCTCCACGTTAAGTGCACCATCCAAGTGACGCACCAGACGCAGGCGTTTCCCGAAATCCTCATCCAGAAGGACAAGGCCATTGTGGCCCACAGCAGTAACAGCAGTCAGGCCGTGTATTCAGTGATGGCCCTGGTGGAGCACAGCGGCAATTACACATGCAAAGTGGAAGCCAGCCGCATATCCAAGGTCAGCAGCATCGTGGTCAACGTAACAGGTAGGGTCACTGCGGAAAGCCGTCAGCCCGTCGGGGGTTCAAGAAGAGAATGTGCTGGAACCCAGAGTGGCCAATGAAAGCCGAGCCTCCTGCTCCTGCTTGGTCGAATGAGCAGCCTGAGTGCGGGGTGGCGGTGGGGGGCGCCGGTGCGGAGGGAGGAAGCCGCAGTTAGCTGCGGTGGTGGAGGGGCCAGGTTCTGGGCCTTGCGGCTTCAGTGACCCTGTGTGCGTTATGGAACTTTTCCTTGTCACCACTCCATGGGATGGGGATGATGCCAGCAGTCCTCCAGAGGACTGACAGACAATAACTGCACAGTAAGCGCTTGGTGAAAGTTAGCTAGGATTTCCATCATGATATCACATTCATGTGTCCTATGACCTGGTCAGGAGTCAGAGAGCACTAATCAACTCGAAAATAATAGAATCACAATTCCCATTCGTTGAACACTGTTGACTGGTTTGCATATATTTCCATTTCATGCTCCTAACAGTGGTGGTAGGCATCAGGTTTCCATTTTCACAAATGTGCTAGCTGTGCAGCAGGCTTGTCACCTAGACAGAACCTGGCACACAGCAGGATCTCAACGGCTGTTTGTTGGATGACCCGATGAACATCAAGTGACAGTATTTCAGAGGCAGGCGGTCAGCACTTCCTGACTCCCTGGTGAAAGGGGTCATTCAGCTCAGTCCGCCCTTCCGCCCCCTCAGCCTGGGCCCGCTGCGACCCTGAGCTCTGTCCTTAATGCCTGCTGCTGACTGAACCATATCAAGACCGGCAGGTAAATACCCCTGTGTTCAAGTTCCACCAAGCCTTTGGCAAGGTCTCCAGACCCAAAAAGGCACCTGGCTTTCCATGCTACTGTTGCTATAGAGCCTGCCTATAAATGTCTCTATGATAATGTTGGAGATACACAATGATTTTGTGAACATGAAAATCATTAAATTTGTCATTTGTCTTTGACTAGGAAAAGGGTTTCTTCCACCCTGAATGGCCCTCCTTTTTATATCCAATCTGTCACCAAGTGCTGTCAGGTCTCTTGGCTCTGTCCTGTCCTCCTGCCTCTGCAGTCACACCCAGGACTGGCCTCACATCAGGATTACGGCAAGGCTGTCCCCGAGCATCTCTGTCCAGTTCGTCCTTCAGCTGACTACAAGAGAAACTCTCCACAGAGGTCCCTATCTGACCTCCCTGTGCATGGGATTAAATCCTGCACTATTGTGATCCTTGACCATTTGAATACTCCCCTTCCAGACATCCCTCTCCACTCTGCCTCAAACATCCTTTCCCCTGGGCCAGCAAAGCGCTTCTGTTCAGGTGCTCAGGACCAGGCCCCAGCTCTTCCCCCAGGCTCCCCGAGGCACATTCCACAAGTGCACACCCGTTCCCATCGCCGCTGGCCCTCCTTCCCATGCACAGTCACTGCAAAGATGCATGGTCTGTCTCTGCCACGCCGGGTGGCCCCATCACCTACGTCACTGACACAGCACAGAGCCTGGCGTACTGTAGAAGCTCCAGATCTTCCAGGAGCAAATAAACGACTGCTCCCTACTCATGATCTTCCAGCTGTTAGTTTGCAAACGGACTATCTTCTGACAGCTCATTCCTAATTTTAAAGCATCCTGCAGCCACCTCAGTGAGGCATATTTACATGTTGGCTTACGGAGTTTTAATTGTAGGGTCATTGTTTAGAATTCTTCCCAAATTATTTTTTTCAAATTTTTGCTTATCTGCCCAATGAAATTTGTAAGGCCCTTTAGGATATCAGCTTCTTTGGTTCCTTTTTCCCATTAACCTAAAATGTTTTGTTTTTTTTTCAAGGAAAGGTGTGGGTAAGAATGAAGGCAAGCAGGCAGGCAGGCAGGAAGAAAGAGGCGGAAGAAGCACTTAATTTATTTTATTTAGTTGTTCATCTTGGTGGTTGTCCCCCATCCCGCCCCCCACCCCAGCCCCTGGAGGCAAATCTGGCTCCTTGGATTTATGTGAACTATGTCTAGCTGGAGGCATTGGACCAAACTGCAACCCTACCAGGGCATGACTAACCTAACGTTTTTAAATGATGCTCTGAAAACAGATAAGTCCATGCTTATCATATGGAAGGAAGGGAGGGAGGGAGGAGAGGGGAGCCTTAGTGAAATATATATTCGTTATTGGGTTATCCCACTGCTGAAGTTTTATTTTACTCCCTGACAAGGAAGACGCTGGAGACTGTGATGGAAATGACTTCCATAGCTATGTAATATCACTGATGACAATGAGGGTATTGATTTTTACCCCTAAACCTGTCTAGAGCCAAGGGATGTACCCCCTGAGGCTTATATGGCTAAGGTGCAGGCTGTGTGAAGCCTGTAGACTTGGGGTCAAGCCCAGAGCTGGGAAGAGAATAAAAAAAATATTATAAATGATCAATGGTAGAATTTGGTTCCCTGACTCCTTTTTGTATGGTCATACCTCTGCCTAAGAGGCTTCCCTAAGATGAATACTGAGCTGTAGTCCATTCCCCCAAATGCAGACGGTCTGAAGAACTGCCTCCCCGGGGCAGGGACCATGCTTCCTTTGGCATCAGTGGTCATGACCTTGAAGTCTTGGTGCATTTGCTTATGTGAAGGACCCCAGTTTTCACATAGGTTAAATCATTAATTACCAACTTCTCTGTAGCTAAAAATGAACAGTGTGCAACAGTGATCTGTTTCTGGGTGTGTTTAAATTGAGAGATGACAGGATTTCTTGAAAATCCACTTCAGTCTACTATTGCTGATATTCGACCTAAGTGATAGTACCAATAACCCCTTAAAGTGGTACAGAACGTTACAGCTTACAAAGTACTTGACCTCTGGAGGCTTCAGAGAGCATTTTTATTCCTTCCATGGGGAGTGCTAGAGGGCTGGTGGCCAGCTGTCCATTCTCCCCAGCCCCTTGCTGTCATCTGCTGCCAGTCTGGGCTCCACCATCCTACTATTCCCCTCCCAGGGACTGCCCCACGACACACACAGATGCTGTTCCCCTGACCCAGGCTCTCCAGGCTGCCCACTGCCCCAAGGATGCAGTTCACACTTCTTCAGACATTCCTGAGTCCCTTCAAGTGTGGCAGGCCTCCGTCTTCTACTGCCACTCCGTCCAGGCCAACTGCCCTTGCGGGTACTTGAACTTCCCGCTACGCCTCCTGAAAGCTGTTTCCCCGCCTAGGACATTGTTCCTCTTTGTCTGGATAACTTCCTCCAAGAAGCCTTTCCTGAAGCCTGAGTTCAGTGTCCCTTCTCTGGGCTCAGCTGCCAACACTGTGTCTGCATCACTCACTACACATAAGCCTCTGATGTCAGAGGCGGTTTCTTTCTCCCTGCTCTCTCCCCAATGCCAAGCAAGGTGCCCACCACAGAGATGGCCTCAAAGAAATACTTTTGGGGTCAAACGAGTGAGTGTATGAATAAATGAGTGTGTGAATCATTATGTGTTGCCTTACAAGTTGCAAAAATCCATTTCTGTGAACTAAATGGAATTAACAAAAAGAAACCCAGCCATTGGCATCACAGGCAAAGAATGAAGCCTGTCTCTTTCATAGTGTGGTCATCGGGTATAGGAGAAGCAAAGGAAAGTTTCTTGCAGGAAGTTAGGCCTGAGTTTTATCCAAGCAGCTAGTTCAAGTGTCTCTGTTAGGGAGACTCAGGGGTGGAGAAATATCTCACCCCCTTCCCACTCAACTGTGTTTTCAGAGCTATTTGCCAAGCCAAAGCTGAACTTCAACACCACACATCTGGACCAGGGTGCCCGTCTTGACCTGTGGTGCTCCATCCCGGGAGCCCATCTAGCCAGCTTCACCATCCAAAAGGGAAACATGACTGTGTCGCAGACTCAGAATTTCACCAAGTCCGCCACAGTGTGGGACAGCGGGGAGTACACGTGCCTTGCAGCCATGAACAAAGTGATCAAGAGGAGCAATACGACCCGCATCGTCGTGTGTGGTGAGTGTGCCCTCGCCGCCTCGGACAGTCCTGGAATTGAATGGGAAGAAGGGGATATACAGTCGGATACCCCTCTCCAGTCTGAAGGCAACTCAGACTCAGGCAGGGTGAGAACTGGAGGGCAAGAGAAGAGTGACATCAAGAGGTCACTCAGAAGTGCGTGTGTTTGCTCAGAGTGCAGAAGAGAGACCTAAGAAGGGGAATGCTGGCAAAATCAAGTTCACGGTTTTATCATGGCTGCGTGCATGCTGATGATGTGGTCTCTGAATGGACAAGGCTCTGGCTCCTGGAACAGATGCCCCCAAAAGGTCAGGGAGGAAACACAGTTTAAGTCGATGCTAAACCTTAAGGTCTAAGGTCCGATCGGAAAGGCTCGGGCTTCCAGTGGGCAGTGTCAGTCCCAGGACCACCTGGCACCGAGTTCCTCAGATTGGACTGTGCATAACACTCCAACCAGATTGCAGGGCGGGGTGGGCTTCTCCATCTCTGACAGTGCCGGGGGGCAGCAGGGTGCCTGACTGCCCTTTAGCTAGAGAGGGTCTAAAACAAAGGAGGAGTCTGCTCAAGTTCTCACTGCCACTGTCCCTAATTATTATTCAATAGGGCCCTTCAGCTTAATCTGTGGCTGCAGTTTGTCAAGATCTCAGTCTGCTACCCTCTCTCTAGTCATCTAAGTCGAAAGGAAGTAATGCAAGACATGTTGGTTAATACATACTCATTCTTTTCGCCGCTGTGAAGGAGATCAATTTCACTTTAGAAGCTTCATTAATAAGTTAACGTCTAAATAATGACCCTGTGAGATTCTTGTTTCATGAGGCATGTGCACTACTGTCAGGAGAGGCTGAGGATTAGTTTGAAAATATATTCTGTTTGGGTGATGGTGGCGTATCTTCTTTTCATGCTTTTCCTGCATTCATGTGACAGGTAAGTCACATTGTGTTAATGACAGAGAAAGCAAGAATTTGGAGAAGGAACCCATTGGTCTGGAAGTTCCAATTTTGCCTTCAATGCCACTCAGCTTGTTTCTCTCTCTCTCTGTCTCTCCAACTCTCCCTCCTGCCCCCCACCCCAATCATTCTAGAAATGCTCTCCAGGCCCAGGATTTCTCATAACTCCACGATGTCCATGTCCGAGGTTGCTAAAGGACACACCTTAGAAGTCAGTTGCCAGTCCGTAAATGGAACCTCTCCTATTTTTTATCAACTTTCAAAAGCAAGTGACATTTTAGAGAGCAAATACATACACTCCAATGAACCCGCAGTGTTCAGAGATGGTCCCACAAAAGACGTCGAATACCAGTGCATCGCTGATAATTGCCACTCCCGCAGCAAAACTTTCAGTGAAGTCCTGCGAATCAAGGTGATAGGTGAGTTGCTGTGCTGTGAGGAGAAATCAGGTGGGATTGGGGCTTGAGTTCATGTTTTCAAAGGTTTGGGGTTGCCTTGGAGCCTGTGGACAAGAGAAGTGGGAGTTCAAAGTCCATTCACATGACACACGACACACGGGTCATGGTCCAGGTCAAGGGGGTTGGCAGTGATCTGGAGGTAGTTGGTGTGGCCAGTGCCATCTCTTTTTTGCACCTTTCACATGGAATGCTGATATGAAAGTGTGAGGTATCCTGACTCCAGGAAGCACCAAAGTTGTGTGTTTGGGCTCCTTTGCAACGAACTGACAGTCTGCTCTGGAATCATGGACCACCCTTCTCTACCATTGACCTTGAGTGGGATAAATCTGTCATGCGTAGGTGCTGTAGGAATCAGAGCTGTGGTCTTATGGGACTTGCTAACATTCACCCGGGACTCTCATAGGAACAGAAATTTTATGCCATTGTCGTGGAGTGGGATTTTTCCCTTGAGTCTCTATCCGGTGCTTCACAGAAGACTTTAGAATGTCATTGCTTGCTTCTTTGAGAGATTCTGCATCACGTTGTAAAAAACCTACTAAGACTTCTCTTCCTCCTTCTCCTTGTGTAGCAACTTCTTGTCTACAGGTTATGCAGTGGACATCGTGCATTAGAGATTCTTGCTTCTATTGCTATGAGAGATATTCTTGCTTCTATCACTATGTAATCTAAGAGTAGCATACTTTTCAAATCAACATCAAAATATATAAAGCATCCACTGCTATGGATAGGGCATACAAAATAAAAAAATTTGTATTATTTGTTTTCAATGATATAAGAAGAACCACTGGATCCCCTGGTTAAATAATGGAGAAATATTTTAACGTATTTGAATAAGTGCAAACAATCATAGAAAAATAATGTTACTAGGGAACACATGATTGTTTCACGAACTGTCCTGACAAGTACAGTGGTAGGAATTTAGGGAAGGAAGGACATCATCTAGTTTGGGTGGAAGAGCTGGGTTAGAAGCCAGAGCTTGACAATGGGTGGGCAGCGTGGGGAGAGATGGCCCACCACCCTCATCAAACACGAGCAAAAGCGCCAGGAGCAGTCCTAATGGCCATGGGTAAAGCAGATGGCTAGAAGCAAAAGTTGGGAATGAAGGGTTATTGGATAGAAACCAAAAAAGTGATTGGACCCCATTGGGAAGGGCATTGGATGCCAGCCTAAGGGAATTTTTCCTGTGTGCAGAAAAGAGCCAAAGAAGAAAAGAGGATATGCTGAGAATGGGGTCTTGGGAAGACTAACCTGGTAACTCCATCAGTTAGAAAGAGCTCATAATACCTCACAATAGCTTGAGAAACTTACAGAGACCAGATGACACTGTTGTTTTAATTGGGGCCAATATTAGTGACTAACATTTATTAGTCCACCCCTGTATGAAGTCTTTTAGTAAACTATTCTCATTAATACTTGCAATAGCCACAAAGACCCATAATAATATTTTTCTTGCTTTATAATGTGGCAATTAAGGTTTAAGACAAACCACTGCTGGACAGTGGGCCTGGGAATTGAGGCTGGACTGTCTGGTTCCTGAGTCTGGTTTGCGCTCCGCTTCACAAGCAGAGGCTCTCAGCTCAGGCTTCACCTCCCAGAGGCTGCCTCATGGGGGAGCTCCTCATCCCGCCCCCAGTCCACTGCTCCCTGTGTGGCTCCAGCAACTCTATGGTTTGGCCACCACTGCACTCAGAAGAGGGTGATTCATAAGTCAGATCCCAGCCCATTCTCACACTAGTAGGTAGTGCTCCTAGGGAAGATCATTTAGGGTCAGTATTTTGGTTGAACATGGAGACAGGGAAAGGAGGAAGATGAGTTCTACTTGCATCTGCTGGGAATGAGAGGTTGGCATGGTTTCTTGATGGAAGTGTCCATGGGAAAATCAAGATTTGGAAGTCAGGGTGGCAATATGAACAAGAGCTAGCTATGTAGGCATGAAATGCTGTATGTTTATGTATTAAAAGCACAAAGAGAAGCTGTGATGTAGGTAAAATCACCTAGGAGGAGACTAGATAGAAGACAGCACTGAATATTGCAGAAAGTCCATCTTTAAGGAGGAAAAGGTATAAAAAGTAATGAATGAAGAGGGAACGGCAGGTGAGGAGAAAAGAGAATCATCACTGGAGGCATCACAGAAACCTGAGTTCAAAAGGAAGGGCTGGATGACACTTAAGAGTCACAGGGAGGCCAACGGCAGGAAGAGTGGATGAACATCCTCGTTGGATTTCATCTCAGAGGCTCGGGGATGAGCCAATCAGGGGATCAGTGTCCTTTTGACTTTCTTCAAAACCAGAGATAGAGCACAGTTTCTGAAACAAAGGGGTGCAAGTCAGACGTCAGGAGTAACAAGAAAATGGGAAGCGAGGGTGTGACATTTTAGAGCAGTCATAAAAGAAAATGGAGAAAAACAGGATGAGAGTGAGAGAAGGTAATGGGTCCGAGTGTTTCGTTCACGGAAGTAGCCTGTATCTTTGTAAGCAGAGGGAGAGAAATCACACACCCGCATATGCATACGCACACACACAGACAAGACTTAATCTGATAGGCTGAGTGGCCAGTAACATTGAACTGATCAACGATGGGAGGGATCTCTCGCATCTTGTGTTTTATCAACACGTGTGGACAGGCGGCATTCATGGCCGCCCTTCTGGGCTAATCCGGGAGGACCCGTCTGGGGTGTGGGCTGAGAGGAATGACAAGCTCAGGGGGCAGTGTAAGTTTGAGTCACGGCCTGGGAGACGGCTGACTGTGAGCACAGGCTGTGTCGTGTTCCTTCCTGGCCCCCTTCTCTTCTCAGGGTTAATCCTTCTCCTTCTTTGCAGCCCCGGTGAACAAGGTCACACTCTCTCTCCTGTTAGAGGTGATAGAGTCAGGAAAGCCCATCACGCTTCAGTGCTCCACGAACGAAGCGCCAGGTCCTATCACCTACAGGTTTTACAAAGGCAGAGAAGGCATCCCCTTCTACCAAACCTCCTTAAATACCACCAAGGTCACGTGGCACCAGCCAGAAGCAAGCAAGGAGCACGAGGGGGTGTATCATTGCACAGCCTTCAACAGAGCCAACCGTGGTGACTTCATCCCCCAGAGCAACGACCTGACAGTCAAAGGTGAGTGTGGACTCTGAGGTCAAAGCCAGATATCTTACCACTTGTAAGAGGACTTAGGTGGGATCTGAGCGCACCTTACTAAAGGTTAGGAGACCAGTGTCCCCCAGGCTCTTTGGTTGCAGGTGACAGAAAATCACTCAAATTCAGTGCCAAGCAGGAATTGATTATTATAAGGAATTAGAAGTCTTTCACACAGTTCTGATTCTAAATTCTTGGAGAGATATGAATTGGTCCATCCTGGGTGAAACATTTACCCATGACCCCTGCGGCCTAGGAGATCAGGTCATGCAGGAGACAAATAACTAATGGAGTCCATGATGTGGGAAAAGGGTGGTTTTCTAGAGCAAGGGGAGCCAGAATATAGAGTCCAAAGAGTCGACTTCAGATCTATGACCCTTTAAGACCAAAGCTGACTCTGTTTGTAGCAGAAACAGTGAGTTCTGCATCAACTCGGAGTAGAATCCCTCAAACACAGATGTTCTATGTCAGATGCTGGTTACAAAGGACTGTGACCATCAGTCTGATTTGTTGCTTGAGGCTGCTGTTATTTCCGCTATCGGGAAAAATCTGTATTTGTGTATTCTTTCGTTTCCAGTCCTTTTTGCCTCATGGAAGAAAGGACTTATTTCGGTGCTTGTCATTGGAGTAATCATTGCTGCCTTGATCTTTGGGTTCAGATGCTATGTTCTGAAGAAAGCCAAGGGTGAGCAGCCTCTTCCCTTTCATTCTGACCGTCCACCTTTGCCCAGATGCAGTCACGGTCTTCTGGGAGGGGAGGGGTGGCAGGGAGGCTGGTGCTCTGGCCCTCACGTGCAGGAGCTGAAATGTAAGTGGTGACAGTTGTTTTGACTCCCTGGAGTGTTACCTTGATCAAAGATTTTAACTTTGAAAGGGCATGGAGGTTTTATTGCCCCATACTTAGTTAGGCAAAAATACAAGTGACCACTTTGCTAGTTGGGCACCCAAGGAAAGATTTATTTGGGGTGGGGGTATTGCATCTGCATGTAGTCCAAAAACTTTGTTTCTGCACACACACACATACACATGCACACATATACACACACACACATACACACATACACTGAATGTCACACAGCTTTAACCTACCCTTTGTGCCCCGATTTCTCCCTGTGCTAGGAGTCTCCACACAAGGAAGGGAAGCCACATACTCAGGGATCAGGGTCAACTAGCCCAGGAAAAGGGCACAGTAATTCTGTCAACATTTTTGAGGAATAGGCAGAGTCTGCTGCAGCCTTATGGAGTCAGAGGAATGCAGGTAGGGTGAGGAGGGACTCGGGGTTCTGTCTAAGCAGAAAGACACTCCCTGCACTCCCTCTGGGAAGACAGGTTCCAGAACAAGCCCCCTTCCTAAGGCCTCAGGCCAGCATGGAATTGGGGACACAGGGGATGATTTAGCCTTTTCTTTTTGGAAGGATCTTGAATCCAAGAGATAATTGTTCCTCTGCCTGGTGACTCTGCCTTCAGTACCATTGTCCTCATTCAGTCACAGGTCACTAAGGACCATCATTCCTAGCTGTAACAGTCAGCATGGCTTATTTGAGGAGAAATGTTGTGAGATTTCTGGATATAAGACCAAAAGAAGACCTGCCTTGTTTTTTGTTGTTTGTTTTCTTAAAAATGGGAGTATACTTGACTTTCTTTTTTCTTTTTAATGCATATTCAATCTTCAAGAAAGTCAAATATGGTTGAAATGATTGCTCTGATCTGTGGGCACTGGAATTTCAGTACGTTACACTGACCTAAGTTTTTCTCTTTTAAAGCCAAGCAGATGCCGGTAGAGATGTCCAGGTCAGTGTTCTTGGAGAGGCTTCTTTGTGGGCTTGTCTGTGGGGAGAGTCTGGTCCTGAGAAAGTTTTTAGTGGTTCTTGCAACACTCAGAAAAATAAGGCTCTTGGATGGGAGTAGCGTAGGGGTGTGTGTGCGCGCGTGAGTGTGTATGTGTATATGAGTGTGTGGGTGTGTGCATGTGAGTGTGAGTTTGTGAGAGTGTGCTTGTGTGTGAGTATGTGCATATGAGTGTGTGTGAGCGTGTGTATATACATGTCTGTATGTGTGTGTGCACAAGTGTGTATGTGAGTGTGTCTTACTGGAAGATAGCTGTTCTTTCATGGGAAAGAATGTCTTTTTCTGAGCTCATATCCTTTCTATACTGTTTCTTATGAAATTCCCTTTTCCTGGTGTAATGTAATGGCAGTAGGTTGAATTTTAAAATTTTACTGACATGGCAAAATAGAGTGACCTAAAAATATGGCCATGCTATTTTTACTGTTCTTGAAATTCCAAATCCAAAAGTCTGGAAAGGCAGCTCTGCTCCTGAGAGAAATGGTAGCCCAGGGCGAGGGGTCCAGGGGGCCGGGTTCACCTGAGGAAGGGCGTGTCAGGTGCAGGTGTCCTTTGGCCCCAACACTTACTTTAACAGCAAGAAAAGTTTTGTCAAATACTCTTAAGGCTAAAAACAATGTGTGTTTTCCACATGAGAGAGTAAATTTTTTCTCCTTCAGAAAACTCTTGGTTTTCTCATGATTTTCCTTGAATATTTTGTTGGTTTGGAGTTAGAGCCAAAATAATTTATTACGCATTTTTTTTCCTTTTTAAAATTTCATTTTAAGGCCAGCAGCACCGCTTCTGCACTCCAACAATGAGAAGATGCCTTCAGATCCCAGTACTGATGCCAACAGACACTATGGTACAGTCGTGATTTCTTGCAGTTGCTAAAATTTTTCTCTAGTCTTTTTCTCCATACTCCCTCACCCATCTTAGAAACAGAATCTGTGGGTGGTGGGTGTTAAAGCTGGAAGGGAAATCTTGGCTTCAAGCAGGGATGCTTAATCGAATCAGTCATTGGATGGTGCGCTAGCCAGTTCAAAAAACTTAAGTTCAAAAAACTTAAGAAGAAAGGCAGAATATTTTACTTTAATTTTAGCACCTTCTGAGTAAACATCCTGAGGAATGAAAGGTGGAGAATGATTACAATGCTGTGGACACCCATCCTGGGTTATTTTCAAAGTCTTTGAATTTTGCTCAAGTGTAATCATTCTCCATGAAGAGACTAGATATCAAGCTAAGGCACTGGCAAAACATCTCACTTGGAATTATTACAAGCACAATACTGTTTCATTTCAAATTCGCCATAGCAGGAGGTCAGTTTAAATATTTCATGGCTAGGAGGGGCATGTTAAAAAGTGTAATAAAGAATACCTGCTTATGAGTCTCATCTTTAACTCGATGGTCAACTCAGGACAGGGGCCAGGCAATCCCAGGGTTTTATTTTTTTAAAGGAAAGGTGCAGGTAGGAATGAAGGCAAGTAAGCAGGCAGGCAGGAAGAGAGAGGTGGAAGAAACATTTTTATTTTACTTTTACTTAGTTATTCATACTGGTTACTTCACCCAGGACCCGGGACTCGAACCTAGGTTTTGTGGCTTTTGGGGTCCTTTGGAGGCAACTGACCAAGCCACTACTCCACCAGGTCTCACCCCCCAGGAGTTCTCAATCCCATAGGTCTGTGAGAATATTGGCCAAGTCCTTTAGCAGGACTTGGCTACTTGGCAGAGAGGATTATAATTATGTCACATAAAAAGTTCTGCCCCAGACCAGATTTGAAGCAATTTTCTTTATCAGCAAGTTTAGGAATAGGTCACCCATGTTTTGTTTTCTAATTGTTTAAAGTGTCTCACAAAATGAGAAAATTTTAGGCTATGCCTTTTATAAGGCATATTTGAAAAAAGACATTTTAAGAATTGAGCAACTCTTATAATAGTGAATTATAAACTTTAAAGGAATGCAATCAATCATTTGCAGTCATTGAAGTAATGTGTCAATAAAGAGAAAAGAGCAAGTATATCACTTAAGAAACTATATTCAGAAAGTTTGGTAAATATTTGGCAGAAGGTAATCCAGTACTATAGCGGAAACATCTTTTTCTGCTATAAGATGAGTTCTGTTGGTTATTTGCATTATTTATACTACATAAATGCAGAGATACTTCAAATTAAATGCTGATATATACTTATATTAAAATAGAATTTCTCCCTAAATATCTCCAATGCAAGAAATACTCCAATTCTTACTATATTGTCTCTGCATGAATTCTTTCCCTTTGTAAATGTATTTTAGTAATCCCAATAGTCATTAGTTCAAATATATAGTGGAGAACCCTATGCTTTTCAAAAGTAGTATTTACAACATTCACAAGAATTTTTTTGAATAAAAAAATAGCTTGAGGAAAAAGATTAAACATTTTTTTGCTCACTGGAGTGGCAGCTTGTAGGTACTGCAATTTCTTTGATGCCCCTTGCTCCTTGATCCAAGGCACCCCGGGGAATGGGGTTAGTTCACCAGAATCCTTTGTATTTGTGGTCCTGCTCCATTCCTTCTAAGTTTGCTTTCTAATGAACTTGGTGAGCTCATGGAGTCACGGGGGACCAGGGGGAACCCAGAAGCCAGCCATACTGCTGGTGGTTTGTTACACTGAAGAATCTGACTTGAATTCCTTTGTGAGTGGCACAGAATTTTTTTTAAGCAATGCTGAAAATGAGAATTCTCAGTGTCATTCATCCTGTTATTTTTCACCCAGGTTTAAATGAAGATGTTGGAAATCACGCGGTGAAACCAGTAAATGAAAATAAAGGTGATTAAGTTTTTAAAATTAAAAACCTTTAAAATTAAAAACCTAAAACTGCTAAGTCCTGTGGGTGGTTCCCAAGCTCTCTTAACGACTTTGTCTCCAACTGATACGTGAACCAAAGGTCACTAGTTGCTTTCTCCAGAAACTCTAATGTTCTTAATGGGACATTAACCTAAATTCCAGTAGAAAAGGACTGATTTATACCCAGAAAGGAACATCCTGATTCCGAATGGGCTACTGAATACACTAGGAAGATCTCTTCTCTCTCGGCTGGAAGAGGAGGTGTTTTTAAAAATAGCATCACATTGTGCACCTTAAACTTACGCAGTGTTCTATGTCAATTATATCTCAATAAAGCTGGAAATATGTGTTAAGAAGAAGCACACAGGGTACTTCAAAAATAATTTTTAAAAATGTTCCTCTTCTTAACTGGGGTGATGGGCACACAGTTATTTATTGAATTTTGATTGTGCTGTATATTTGATACACAACGTACAAATATTATTTTGCATCTACCAAATATTTAATGACAATGAAAATACACTATACAAAATAAAATCGCATTGCTACTTATTTTAAAAGACAGTTATCAACAGATCGCTGGCTTCTGCCTAAAGCTCAGAGGGGTTGGGCTAAATCATTTTAAACAAATTCCTTTCCTGGCAGGGCCGCTATCATGCGAGGTTCAGTGCTAAAGAAGCACATGGATTCTGGAAATACTTTCAGGTCCTTAACTGCAGAGTCATTCTGTCAGTAGCTGTGAGAAATGCTGATTCTTAGGGACCTCAGAAAGTGTTATTTTGAGTTGCAGACAAACTCGTTTACTAGATTTCACTGTGGCACCTGACAATTTTCCCTGCCTTATTTTTCTAGATGCTTGCCCTATACCCCCAAAATATTTCCCTCAGTTTCTTTATTACGGTAACTGTTTTACAAATTAAAATAGACTCGTGTGTAGGTTCCCCATGTGTGCAGGTTCCCCAGTCCTCAGATACATGTCAACACACCCTGCCCTCCGCCATCACCCAGTGTTCTCACCACCGTCCAGTGGGTCCCACCACCACTTGTCCTCTCACCCCCACCCCATCCCTTTCCTTATTGATCACCTCAGTTCTTCTGCAAGTGTCCAAGGGTTGGTTTTGTCTTGTCTGTTCCTTTGTTTTGTCTTTTCACATTCCACCTATGAGTGACATCATCTGACTCTATCTTTCTTCTTTCGACTTATTTCACTTACATAATCACCTCTAGATCCATCCACCCAAAGCATTTTTCAGCTGGCGATCTCATTCCCCATTTCCTGAGATTCTCTTCATCTGGGAGATAACTTCCTACACCCAGGGCCGTGGAGAAGGTTAACAGTTACGTGCTGTGGTGGATGATGCTGGTGGTTCTCTGCATTCCTGGGCTTTTATAAATCCTCGGAAGATAGAGACAATGAGGAGTTGGGGAGTAGGTGGGGGAGAGAGGGTCCTTCCCCTTCTCTGAGAGTCATCACTACCTTCCTCAGCCTGAGGAGTCTTGCCTACCTAGAATTGAATTAAGCCTGTGAAATTAAGCCTTCCATCTTAACATAAAAAATACTTCCATCATTAGAGTGGAAATCTCTCAAGTCTGAGGTTCCCCCAACCCTCAGAGATTCTAACTATAGAAATCTATGGTTCTTTTGGGCAGACTCTCTGACCTTGGATGTGGAGTACACAGAAGTGGAAGTGACATCACGTGAGCGTCACCAAGGTAAGCAAGTCACTCAGTGATTTCCCAGGCTCTGCTGTGTGTAGGTGCTGGAGGTGTTGGGGGGGTGGGGGGTGGGGGGCTGTTGTCCAGGCACAGGAGTCTAGTCCCTCCCAGGAGGGAGGTGGTCGGCAGACAGACGCTGTGGATAAGCCACAGGCAGGAGAAATGACCCGTCCAGATTTCGAGCTGTAAAATTTCATTCGTTATTATTTACCTGCTATGAGTAACGGGTATGTTTTACTCAGCATTGCTGGTGCAGAGGGGCTGGCCTTGATGAGCTCTTAATGTGTGAACTTGTTAAGCAAATCACTTGACTGCGAGATAAAGAGGACCAGAGCTTCAGGCCTGCCGTGGTGATCCCCTCCTCCAGGATGCAGCATGGACTTGGAAGTGAGCTGTGTCTTAGAGCCATGCCGCTTGGGCAGTGCCCACCCTGACTACAGACTGCTCTGATTGCAGACTCTGGGAATGGGGTCCCACCTGGGCAGTACTCAGCCTAGGGGCTGTTTGGGGCGGCCCTACTTGGAAGGTTCTGGGCACATACCTGCTGACATGGTCCCTGGAACCTATGCAGGGAGGAAAGGAGGAACCCCAAACCCCTCCCAGATCATGGATCAAGAGGTGACCAGAGGATGCCACTGCCATGTGGCTAATGCTATGCAGGCTTGGTCTGGGAAACAACCCCAGGTCTGCCTGGCAAGGGCAGCCTGGCCTTCGCCCCACAGGTGAAGGGGTGCTTGGAAAGAGCCCTCCCCAGCTCCCAGCCGGACAGGAAGTCTCTGGGTGCGGCTGGAGGAGGGACAGGAAGATGTGCTCGTGTGTTTGTGCCGCCCAGAGCCACCGAGACTGACTACGTGCCAGGGCACGCTGCGGGCCCGCCTACTCACGTCAGAGCGCGGCCCCTCCAGGCCAGCCTGTCCTGGGGAGAACCACACACAAGACCCAGAGCGTAAAGCCAGTCACTGCTTTCACGGAAAGGGATTCTGTGTGTTCAAAAGGCTGGATCCCAGTGTCCCTTGAAATGACAACTCCCTTGCTGCCTTACAACATGCTTTTAATTTATGTAAATTCAGCCACACGCTCAGGGACACGCTGACTCTGGGTAATGGGCAGCCTCTGTAAGAAAGCCTAAGCACCCTCAGAATATTGCTCAATGAACACTTTTCTTATATTTAGTAATTGTCTGGCCCTTATGAATGCAGCAAAGGACTTATGTGGACCCGCTCTTGGAGGTGTAGGCCATGAGGGAGCTGGGAAAACGAGGAACCAAAGAAGAAATAAGTACCATCAGGCTACTGTGTTTGGGAAGAAAGTGCAGTGAGAGGGCGTGGAAGGGGTGCCTGTCTGGTTGGGCTGGTTCCCGGAGGGCTGTTCGAGGAGTGGCATTGAAGCTGGGACCTGGAAGGGACTAAAAAGGTGGCCTCACTAAGAAGAGGACAATTAGGAGGGCCCAGGGGAAGGAAGGGTGTGTGAGGCAACCCAGAGCATGGCTCATCTAAGGATCGGAAAGGAGACACATGTCTGCACAGAGAGCTGGCGGTAGAGGAGGCAGATGAAGCTGGGGACCAGGGCCTTTGAAGTTCTGTACCTTCTAGCTGAGCAGATTAGGGAGCTGTGAAAACCTTTAAGCCAGGAAGTGACTGGTTCCAACTTCCCTCTTTAAAAACAATGCTCGTGGCTGATGTGGAGGACGATCGAGGGGAGCAAGAATGAAAGCAGGGAGACCAGCGTGTGACCAGCGGGCAAGAGGGGCTGAGGGGCTGCCAACGTGATGGCAGTGAAGGGATTCCAGAGATGCTTTGGAGGCAGATTGCAGCACTGGGTAAAACATCTAATGACTGAGATGGGGAAGACAGAGTGACTACTTGGTTCCTGACTGAACAACGGGTGACAGCCCTGATGTCTGAGATTGGCAGGAACGGGCCGGTGGCGAGCTTGGTTCAGTTGGGTTAAATCTGAGATGCCCAGGAGATGCTCAGAGCCAAGTCTGGGTGTGCTGTGGCTGACGGGGCTGAAGTGGGTACCCGGCCTCCCCTGGTTCTAGCCTGAGTCCCTTCCTCACGAAACATCTCAGGCTTGGTCGCATGGGTGACTGCTTCCTTTCTCTTAACGGGACTTTGGGTTTAGAAGAGAGGAGAAGCTTAGAGTCAAGCCCGCCCCCACATTTTGAATGCGTGTATGTGAAACCTGGGGTCCTCACCCTCCGCCCCCTGCCCTCATCGAGCGCCCAAGCAAACAGTAGCAGTTGCCTTGGGCTCTGGCCTCCAGGGTCTGACTCTCCCTCCAGAGGTCCAGGCCCTGCCCTCACTGGACCCTTCCAGCATGGGCTGTTTTTCAGAGGCTGTGCCCAAAGCCTGGAAGCATTTGGGTTTAAGGAATCTGACTCAGGAAGAAGGAATCACGGTTTTGTCCCTGGGGAAGTTTCCATTTCTACGTTAGCAGCTTCTGGTTGTCTTTCTCTTACTTGAAGCTGGAGGCGGGCGGGGAGTGAAGGGGAAAGACGGACGCCCAGGACAGTGGAAGTCAGAGTGCGTTCCCCGTCAAGCTGCACAGCTGTAAGATTGCCACCCCCCAAAGGGCCTCTTTGCCCAATTTGCACAAAGTTGCTGGGGGTCGGGGGCCTCAGGTAGAGCTAGAGTGGCTGTCACTTGGGGGGAATGGAGAGTTTCTAGATTCAAATTGGGTTTTCTGGACCCAGCCTCCTGGGCAGCTAAGAGAGCCTAGGGGAGGGCAGGCCAGGTCCATGAGGTTGCCCCTTGACTTTTGCAGGAGGGGCCACTCCCAGGTGAGGAAAGGGCTTTGTGCATTCAAGGCCAGTGAGGTGTAAGCTTGACCTGGTCTTGGCCAACCCTCTAACCCGTCCTCCAGACCTCCTTCCTTGGCAGTTGGGATGGAGGAGGGCATGGAGACCCTGTGCCACTCCCATCCTGGCTGGAAGGCAACTCACTGGTCACTGGTGGGAGGATGGAAGAGGGGCAGGAAGGAACTTGTAAGCCCCGGTTTGCTGCATGTTTGCTCTGAGGCTAATTGCTGGGAAAACCCCATGACGCGGTAGCCATCTCTCTCTCTGTTAACAGAGGAAAACAGAAGCCGAAATAAAGTCCTATCGGAAACCTCCCTGACAGCAGAGACAAACAGCCTGTGGGCCTGGTTTAGTCATTAGCAGCCATCTGCCACCTGGGAGCAGCTGAGAGGAGGGGAGATAGTGAGGAGCTCTCCCCATCGCACTGCCCCAGTGTCCCACTGCTGACCTGGGCAGAGCGGTGGGGGCGGTGGGGGGGGGTGGGCAGCAGGAGAAGGCCCACAGGCCCTGCAGTCCAACCGCTCAGCCAAGTAGGAGGAAAACACTCTGCTGCCCTGGCGGCCATGCAGGGACCTGTGGAAGGGAGTCGGGTGTGCCTCTTTGGGTAGGGAAGTGTCTGAGCAGCCCCAGCATGGTCTGGGAAGTCGACCGGCCACCCCTGTGTGCTGAGGATAGTGGCTGTCCAGCCTTGGTCATCCAGGCCCCTTTGCTCCATCCCTTCCCCATAGTCCCAGCTGCCCCCGTGGGGCTAGGTCAGAGGGAGAGCTGGCTGAGGCCCAGAGGGCCTGGCATGTGGCATCCTGCAGCGTTTGGCACAGCCTTGCTTGTGCGCCCGTCCGCGACAGTCCGGAGCTCTCGAAAGCTGGACCAGGTCCAGTTCTCCTTCCCTTCTCCACACGGCCCGACCCACAGTGGCTGGGAGGGTCATACTGATGCGTGACTTGCCCTGATGTTGAACAGAGTCCCTTGGGGGTGTGGTAGCTCCCCCTGCAGATGTGGGGATCCCTGGAGTGTCCCTCTGCACCCCCAGATCTGGTGCCCCAGAGGCAGAACGGAGCGTGGTGTGGGCATCTCTGCTGTCTTCTTAGAGACAGGGCTGTCATCGCAGCCTCCTTGTTGAGTGCCGGCTCCCCGCCAGTGCCCTGGGGGAGTCACTCAGTGCCGTCTCTCAGGCCCTGGCTGCCGCTAGTCCCCAAGATTCTCTGCTGACACCTGAGTCGCCCCCGGCTTCCGGTCCTGACGTGGGAAACACCACCATTCAATGTATAATGAACAACCACAGTTTTGATCCTAACACTGAAAACCTCAGGAAGTGGCTGATTCTGCCAAGACCTTTCTGAAGGCCGTGGAGTCTGAGAGAGACACTGCGGGGACCCCGACTGCTGCCTCCACCGTGGCATCACGCCATTCAGTGCCTCCCGTGCTGAGCTCGGGCATGGCCCTGGAGGAGCTCCGGGTCTGCGGGAGGGCACCATCGTGGGCACAAATCATGTCAATGTATTGTGGGCAGGTGTCCCCAAAGTGCTGTGGGAGCGCAGGGCTATGTATCTGCTCAGGGAGCAGAGAAGGGGTAAACGTGTGAGGAGTCAGCAGGTGTGTGCACTTGGGCACAGGAGCAAAGCTCGTGCTGGGCTTGGAGAACAAGGAGGAAGGGGCTAAAGGGAAAGGGCCCTGTGGGCAGTGGAGGAGTGTGTGCAGGGTGGAGGCTCAGTGTCCCGGAGCAGGAAGAGTCGAGGGTGTCGGTGCAGTGAGAGCCCTTGGACCGCCTGCCCCAGCCTTCTGCCACCAGGGAAGCAGCACTCACACGGCACTGGCACTGGCGGCAGGAAGCATCTTCCTGTTGTGGGGCTCTGTCCCGATCAGTGCAGGTGCGTGCTGGCCAACATGGCAGCGGGAGCTTCCCCCTGAGGCTTCCTGGCCCTTTGTGCAGGTGAGGGGAGCTGGGAAGTGGGGGCTCCATCCTGTTTCCTGAGGGGGCGTGTGGTGTGTGTGTGCACACACGCGCGTGCAGGTGTGTATGTCTAGATACACACGTCTGTGTGTGTAAGTGCTGTGCGTGTGCAGTCTGTGTGGACACACCTTGAGTGTGCATCTACACACCCTGTGCCTATTCATCCATTGAAAATGGACAGCATGGAAACTTAACGGTTGTGTATGCAGATGCGGACTTACCATGATGCAGTGCTCCTGTGATAACAGTTGTTTCAAAAAGAAAGAAAGAATAAGGGCGTTCTTTGTCTTCCAAGTCCTTTATTCTCCTCTGGACATGATCCACACCCTGGTGGGTCCTCTTGTCTGCTGTTTTGAAAGGATCTAGACCAGAGCATCTCAACCCTGCCTGCATATTAGAATCCCTGGGGGATTAAAAAAAAATACAACCCGCTGCCACCAGGGCCCAGCGCAGACCAAGTCCATAGACACTGCAGGGAGGCTCAGGTGCTGGCATGTGAAATCAACTCACCCCGCTGTCTCGACATGAAAGTGAGTCTTAGAGTCACAGACGATACCCTGGCTCTAGCTCCAGTCTCTGGGGATTGGGCGGCCAGAGTCCAGACTCCGGGGAGGGGTTGGCCCAGCAGCTGGACCCAGGGACACAGAGGTGGGGCACGAGGGACAAGGCCACTGAGTTGGAGTCTGCCGGCCTGTGTGGGGGGTCCCTCCACCTGCAGCCTCTCAAATCCAGGGACCCCACAGTGGCCTGTTGACCTCATACTTCCAGGCTGAGTGTGACACCGGTTAGCCCTGGATCTCTTAAGCTAGAAAATCGCCCCCACTTAGTGGTAACAAGGTCTCTTGGACATGGTGCTCATGGACTGGGGAATGGGGTGCAGCCTTTGCCAGGGAGCCTCAGATGACTTCTTACTGCAGCAGAAGGCTGACCCAGTGCCCAGGGGCTGCGACTGACCTGTGCCTTGTCCTTTTCCAGGTCCGGAAATGAAGGGCACTGACACAGTGTACAGTGAAATCCTGAAAGCTGACGTCGGTAAGTCCGGAGCCCCCAACTCCCCCAGAATCACCCATCGGGGGAGTAGGCAGGGAGGAGAGGGAGCAAAGGAGGCCAAGAGGGGTGCCACACCTTACCCCGGAGTTGACTTTGCCAGCACCGGAAGTAAGTAGCCTCAGGCCACGTGGACTGTTTACTTAGGCTCTGGGCACGCTCATGGCCTGGCCTAGGCTCAGGTGCCAACCAGTGAGTCTCACCTGCTCCCAGGTGTCCTCAGCTCCTGGTGCCACCTGCTCCCTGGTGCCCTCGGCTCCTGAAAGGTCTTAGACAAGGTCAGTGCTTTGCTCTGAAGACGGTCCGTAGCTTCAGCCTTTCTGAGAGCACAATGGCTTGGAGAGGGGGGGCGCCGGTTTGCTCCTGTGTCTTTTGGTTTCTGTCTAGACTCCACTTCCGTTCCCATCTTCCACTGAAGAGCTCCCCGAGGACCAGTCAGTGTCCAAGCGGACGGGGAGCTAGGGAGGCTCCCAACAGTTTCACCTTGTGTGTAATGACTGTGTTTCATTCTGGTGAAAGGAAATCTGCAGAGATGACTTTGAGAGTCTGAAAATCAGTCACAACTGGGGGAAATCGTTCCTAGGTGGACATCTTCATTTAAGTGGATTCTTTGAAAGGGAGTCATGAGAGCAGGCTGGGGAACTTCAGCAAAGCTCAGCGCCTCTGAGCATCTCGGACCCCACTTGGCTCCCAGTATCAGAGCTCCAGAATCTGAATTCGACATACTTCCAGATGTTTCTGACACTTAAGTGCAGTCTTACTGCGAGAACCTGCTTTTTACCTGAAATCGAAATCACTCCTTAATGTGTTAAAAGGGCGTGTCCAAGGGTACAGCAGATACTCCGCCCTTTGTGGAACCTGACACTGACTGAGTAATGTTTGAAGATGATCTCCTGGGGGCATTTTTGGCTTCAGTATCTTATTTTGCAGTCTCAATATATTCAGAGCGAGCAAAATGCAAATTTAGAAATAAATAAGTTTTATCTGGTCTTCCAGGGTTCAAGGTTGGTTCTATGGAAAATATGCAAAAATCCCCCTTTTTGCTTTCTTCATAGGTCCTGAGAGTTCACTTTTACTTCCTTTGGTTGTGCAAAGCTCACTTTTATGGAGGGCCTACTGCCTGTGCTAAATGGTCTGTCTTACATTAATTCTTTCTTTTCTTGAGTCCTCTCCTCAAATCCATTTTTCAGACGAGGCTACCAAGGCACAGAGAGGCTAAGAAACTTACTCAAGGTCGCACAGCTAACAAGTCCCCAAGAACTGGCCTATCCTGGACCAACTAAACTCCATGCTGCTGGTCTGCCTTTGGTTTCAGAGAAGGGAAGCTGGGAGGTGGCAGTGGGGAACCACAGGATTCCCTACTATAAGGAGGCCAGTTCCTCACCTCTGCCACTTTGGCGGGTGCCTCAGGGTCTCTGATTGCCTTCGGCTACTGTGGTGGCCCTTTTTACTACTAGTGAAGGCCACACTCAGTGTGGATTCCAAAGATCTCACATTAGGGCCATGCAAATTAGATGGACCAAAGACAGATTAACAAGAGAAAACGGCAGTGATGAGTAGCTCAATGGAGTGGTTAGGGCTTAAGGTTTTTATTATCTCTTAACAAAGATGAATACGTGACAAGACACAGGAAAAAGGGTTCCAAAGGTGGCAAGTGGTGGGAAGGTAAATATATGGGGGTGTTAATGGAGTAGGCTTAGCATGTGCAGGTCCATCTTGGCCCCAATTTTCCATCTTCTTCAAGCCTGTGAAAGTTCTCTGGGAGAGGGGAGGAATGGCAGTCCTCATTTCTCAGAAGTTTCTGTGTTTGGTCAAATAAGGGAAGCTCCCCGAAAGTTGCTTTCTGCGTCTCTTCATTCTCATTTGCCTCCAACTCCAAAGAGTCCTTGTGTCCAAGTGGCATATTTTGATTTTCTACACCTGCTTTAGGGCAGCTGTTCAGGGGGGTTCTCTCGGGTCCCCAGACTGGTGCCAGGTGCCCGAATCCTCAGATCTGGCCCGTTGGAAGCTGGCTGCTCCCTGACTGGAATGGACCACATGGCCGGTCAGTCTCAACTGTGTGGGGATCGAGGAAGACCCTGCTTCACTGGAAGACATCTGACCCCCCGTCCTGCTGCTGCCACTTACCAGCTGTGTGACTTTAACGGAGATGCCTGACCCCTCTCGGACTCATTTCTTACCCCTTTTCAGTGGAGAGGGGATTGCAGGAAGAAAGGGGAGGGGACAGGATATGGGGAGGTGGTGCTAATGACCCCGGACAGTCAGTGTATTATCCCTCCCACTCACGAGCAGCCAGTCTATTTTAGCTGAGAACGTAAGAGGTGCTTGAGGTCTGAAGAGTTCGTTGCTTTGCCCAGGGAGAGACTGGAGCCATCTCCCAACTCCCAGGCCAGCGCACCCCCTGTGCCATCTGGGCCCTCAGGGGTCAGTTGGGACTTGGGAGCCTCTGTCTCTGGTCTCTAAACGGCAGCCAGTTCTTGCCCAGGGCCTGAGGGTAGAGAGAGCCTGGGTCTTGAAGCCCAAAACCAATGTGCTGTGAAGAAGACTCGTGCCCGCCTGTGGCCTTGGAGGCTCCTGAGTTTCTGAGCTCAGCCCCTGCCTGGTTCAGGGGAGGAGGCGGTAGGCCTTGGTTCCTCTTGCCTTTTCTTTCTTTCCCTCTTCGTGTCGATACTGCCGCTCAAACATTCCTTTCATTTACACCATTGCCTTCAGATCACTGTGCCCTTAATCACTCCTGCTCTGCAGATGTGGAAACGGGCCGAGAGGTTCAAAAGCACGTCCTGGCCCCCTGGGGCGGAGGTGTGGCAGGGATTTGCGTGCAGAGCTGCCCTTCACCAGCCTCTTCTTTCCTCTCTGCTCTGCCAGGGCAGCGGACTGCGTGCCTCTCCGTTATGCCGCTCTCTGCTTGCTTCCCACCTTACCATCAGCCCCATTAGAGGATTCAGCTGTTACTTCAGCCGTAACATCTGGAGACCCAGGTCTGGGTGACCCTTGGTCACCTCTGTGGAATGTGGCAGGGGAGAGGGGGCTAGAGTCTTCATCAAGGGTTCTCAAGGTGTGTTCAAACGCAGATAGCCTGGTGCTGCCTCCGGAACTTCTGATTCAGTGGGTCTGCAGTGGAGCCGAGCATTTGCGTTTCTTACAAGCTCCCCCACGCTATGGCCTGGGAACCGCACTTTCTAGATGCTCTGAGTGCCCTTCTGATTACACCTAAGTTCTCTCTGATTCTTGTTTGAAGGGTAGGTTCTTTCTTACGTCCCACAAACCCTGTGGGGTTGCTTAGGGCTGGCCAGCAGAGAGACCCCAGAAACAGAGTGTGTGTGTGTGTGTGTGTGTGTGTGTGTGTGTGTGTGTGTGTGTGTGTGTGTGTGTGTTGGGAGTGACCCATAAAATAAGACCCTGGTGGCGGTGACGGGGTGTCTCTGGACAGGGCAGTGAGCAGGCTAAGGGCAGAGCTGAGTTCTAGCTCCTCTTTCCTTCTCGCTTCAATTTCTCCACTCCCCACCGCCTTCTAAGCGGCAGTACTTCAGGACTAGCTATTTTGGGAAATGGCTCATTGGGCGTAGTTCTGGCTCTTAAGCCCCCTTTTCCCCTGAGTGAGACAAAGGAAAACTGCTCCTCTAGATAAGCAAAAGGGCATGGGGCAGTCCCACCTCCAGGGAGCAGCCCTGGGGCAGGCTCCGGGGAGGACTAGGGCCTTGGAGGTGGTGCTGGGGTCTCTAGGCTGTGGGAGGCACCAGGTATTTGCAGTCTGAACTTGAGGCTCTAAGCTCGATTTGTTTTTGTTTTTTCACTTTTTTTTAACCATGGTGAAATATACATAACATTTGCATATTAACCTTTTCCAAGCGTGTCTTTCAGGGGCACTAAGTACATTCATATAATTATACAGCTGTCACCACTACTATCTCTAGAACTTTTCCCCTCCCCAGAATGAAACTCCATACCGATTCAACAATAATTCTCCATTCCTTCCATGCCTTGGCAACCAGCATTCTACTGTATGTCTGTGAATTTGAGTTTTTTAATCTGTCAAATGAAGTGGTTGAATGAATGATATTTTAAGTTGCCTTCTGATCAAAGACTTTCGATGTCCTGGCATGTGGAAATGAAGGTAATTTGTCTCTGCCTCAGACACTTCAGACCCATGCAGTAAGTGAGGAAGAGTAAGGCTATCACTTGTGAGAGCCCTCCGGGGTCCCTTGGAGTCCATCCTAATCCTTTATCCACCCTTGACTCCAAATCCCATAGGCGTTTGCTTCAAGCCTGCGAGGCCCCTTCGGATCTGAATTGAGTCAGGGATCTCAGGGGTCTCCTTACTGTTTCTGCTGCACTCATGTGGATCAGGCCCAGTCTGGATGGTTCTTTGTACTGTGATCCTAATGGAAAACATTCTAAGTAGGAGATGGAGACCTCGGCTCTGTCCCTATCAGGTTTTAAATTGGCTCCTACCTCTCATTCCTCCACCTGGCGTTCGCTTCCTCATTCATTCTCAACAAAATGCCCCTGACCCGTGTGGACTGCTGCGGAGTGAACACGCTCGTGTTTCTCGGGAGCATGGGTGGTCCTCGGATGCATATGGACTATGATGAGCAGGCAGAGTCTGGAAGCTGGGAGGAGGACATCTCTTCCAACTCAGTCTTGCCCTCTGAGTTATGGCCTTGGTCATGTAAATCTGTTGGTCCATTTTATTGACATTAAAATAGTAGTTACATAGCAATAGTGGCTGCCTACTATATTGTTGACATATAGCTGAGCTGACATCTTCTTCTCCCAGCAAGTAACTCTTAGTCTAAGGCAGGGCAGCCTCTTGATCTTAGAGCTTTTTGCCTTTCCCACTGTTAGAGGATTTCATGCTATATGTTAGGGAGGGAAGGTAAAGGGTTCTCAGCACTAGAAAAATCATGCCAGAAGGAAACCAAATTGAGGGAGGCCGAAGAAGAAAGGAAAGGCAGCCCTGGAACACAGCCAGAAGGACTTGAGTAAGTGCTTTGGGAAACTTCAACTTTCCCAGGGGAATGGGAAAAAAATGCTGATAATTTCTTCATAATTTAGATCTGCAAGCTTAACACTTGAGGGTTTTTATTTTAAGCTCTTTTTCCCTTTTCAGTTATTTGCCTAAGATTAGAACTTGCAAATTCTACTTAGCAGTGGTAGCTGTGGTTACGGCTTAGGGTTTGGCTTGCCAGAAACGGGCAAGTTAGTCTGTGTACATTCTTTATTAAGCAGGAAGGTAGGCGTACTTAAGTGAGCGCTTCAGAGAGTCATCCATGTTGGTTTTCTGCCTTTCTCTCTTCACCCTTAACTAGAACCACTTTAACTCCCATCCCTTTTGGCCTTGAACTTGATGCAGAATAATCTATGAACCACCTAAATGTTCTCGATTTCTTTATTTTTTTTTAAGGAAAGGCAGGAATGAAGGCGAGTAGGTGGCAAGAAGAGTGAGAAGGAAGAAGTGATTTATTTCGTTGTTTATCTTGGTTGTTTCTCCGAGCCCTGGGTATTGAACTGGTGATCTTGGGGTGCGTGTGGTCAATGCCAGTGAACAGAACCGCTAGGACACCAGGGTACCCTGAGCTCTCTTGATTTAGAAGACTTACTCAGAGCTGTGTTGCTCTGAGATTGCAGGGCGCTCGCTGTCCTGGGCCACCCCAAACCTGCCTCTGTCTATCATCTCCTTCCTCCTCTTCTGACTGGTGCTGACTGACCAAGGAGCATTTGATCTTCTTTCTCACCCCACCCCACCCTCTGGTTCGAGTTCTCTCCTAGTAACAAGAACCAAAAGAGCAATTATAGCTGGCCAGGGGATTCCTCCATCAGCACAGGGCCCTCCCTGGATTTCTCAGCAACTTCACTGAGCCTCTTCCAACCTCGTTGGAACTTCAATTTCTGCTTAACCAGGAGAGTTTACATCTTCACTCTGACCCTGCGCTTGACAGTATTACGGCCCTCTGGCTTGTTCTGATAGTTCCGTGTAACAGGGCTTGCGGTCTGCGTTGGATGTCGGAACAGAACGGTCAAGTGGCTTAGGACCATACGCCATGCAACCAACTTCTTCCCCAGGAAGGAGCTCAGGTCTTGGGCGACGTGTCCACAGTTTAGGGTGGGAGATGCAGGTGGCATCTGACAGTGTCTGCAGATATTTGGGGTTGTCATAATTTGGTGCGGGGAGGGAGAGTGCTGCTATGTATCATGAATAGAGTCCAAGGATACTTGCTGAGTCTCTTATAATGCCCAGGACGGCCCCACAACAAAGAATTCTCCAACGCAAAGTGTCAAGAGTGCTAATGCAAAGAAATCCCGGTTCAGAGGGATTCACCTCCACAGTCCTCCAACAGGGAAGCTGGTCTCATCTCTAGATACCCGCCTCTAGATGCCCCCTGTGGAGGGTCCTGGGCTCTGCCCACCTGTCAGCCCCCGGGAAGTGATGCCCAGCCCTGCTCCAGACACAGGTCGGTGCCCATGCCCTCCTTCCCATCTGAGTACCTGCCCACTCAGCCTCCACCTTCTGCTTCTCATCACCTGAAACTCAGACTCCCGGATGTTTCTGGAGAGGCAGCAATCCAGTATACTCAGAGTGATGGACCATTAAGAAAGATCCAGGGTGCGCCCTGGTGGAGGAGCAGTTGGGTCAATCGCCTCTGAAGTACACAGGCCACATACTCTGGGTTCAAGTCCCAGGCCCGGCGGGAAGCAACTAGTGCGAACAACTAAATAAAAATAAATAAAATGCTTCTTCCTCCTCTCTCTTCCTCTGCCCACCTGCCTATTTGCCTTCATTCCTGCTGCGCCTTTCCTTAAAAAAGAAAAAAAAAAAAGAACCAGAGAACAAGGCAGACCAACGGCCACGTCGCAGACCTGGAGAAAGTCCTGGAAAATCCCCTTGCTTACTTCTGCTTTTGAACTTCCTTGTGGTTTCTATTCTCTTGCCAATTACAGACACTAGAAAGGGGTCCACCCAGGACCCCCTTCCCAAGAGTATAAATCCAATCAGCCTCCAGTCTGCAGGGCAGCCCTCCCTGCCCAGGAGGCTTTCCTGCTTTGCTGGCTTTCTCCTCCATTTTCTCTGATCAACTTATAGAACTGAAAAAAAAAAGAAAGAAAGAAAGAGCAGCAGGGTATCTTGGTGCCGGCACTGGAGGGCCCACCCTCTCCCATCCTGTGGGGCCCAGAGCCAGTCAGGCCATCGGGCACCCCAGCCCCACCCCAGGGTGGTGTTTCCTACCTCAGAAGGCAAGAGGGTTAAAAAAAAAAAGCACAAGAAAATGGATACTGCCCACCAGATTCTGTTTTTGTGGTGGTTACTCTATCAGCAAAGCAAAACAGAACTACAAATGGACATACCCTGGGCTCTCCCTCCGCATCGCCAGTCTGCTTCTTAGTATCTCGTGTTCACAGAGCTTCAGGAAACGCTGTCGGGGGCGCTTTCCCTCCTGGGTCTGAAGTTGGAGCCTGTGGGCCTCTGGGACCCAGGGACACGTCGGGTTCTTCAGGTCCTCCCAGGTCAGATTTGGGGTGGGGGCGCTGCCCAGGCCGACTCAATGTGTGGAAGTTTACACAATGGCTGGACTTTGTGGTCCGGCTGATTCATCCATCTGGCTGGTGACGCCCGCCTCTGGCCCAGCCAGGATCGAAGGGGGCCCCTAGGAACTCCTGGCCCCGTTCTCTCTAGAAGGGGACACACAATGGAGCTGTGATAAGACAGGACCCAGCGGGAAGTGGACTTGTGGAAACAGGATATTTTAAAATAAGAGAAAGAAAGAGAAGGGTTGTGACAGACAGGGCCAAGACTCAGAAGGGACCAGTTTGGAGCTTGAGAAACTGAGGCCTCTTGGAGTCCTTCCCTCGAGTAAGACTGAAGGGAGGGGAGTGGGCCCTGCCATGACCTCCACCACCATCCTGACGGCGGCCAGCCCTGTACCCACATCTCCCCACAGGGCCTTCCCCAGGCGCCCGGCTTCTGTGTCCATAGTGGGCTGTTTAGGGAACCCACCCCAACTGGCCACTGGCCATCTAGAAACTGCTCTTGCTGGGAGCCTGGTGAGGTCCAAAGGAGAAAGCCACGCCTCTCTGGCACCTCTTGTAGTGAAGCCTCTGCTAACACCTGCGGGTGAGAACCACTCACACCCACCCCTGCTATCTTTCCTATTCTTGGCCTGTCCCACCCCCATTCTCATCTTCCTGACATTTGACCGCCACCGTCTTCCTGCTGCAGCGAGACAGGGCCAGCCAGCCCTGGCGTGCACTCTGGCAAGGGGACACTTGGACAGGGGGTCTCCTGGACCACTGGGGTGTGGCTCCCCAGGGGGTGAGGGTGCAATGGCCCTGCCCTGCAGACAGCACATAGGCCACCTACACCGGGAGCATTGGCAACGGGGCTACTTTCTGCCTCATTGATCCCACTCTTGCAAATGGACAAACTAGGATGAAATTTGGCTTTATTCCCAAAGAGAACACTGGCAGCTTTATTGAAAATAGGAAAAACAAAACAAAACAAAACTTGGAAAGAACCTAAAATTTTTAAGTAAGGAGCTCGTTAAGTCAACAGTTGCACATCCATTATTCTGTTGATTCTAAGAATTATGCTTCAGAAGGTACCAGAAAATGTTTATTCAAACATTGATGTGAAAAAAGAATGGAAAATGCCAGACTATATCATTATAACTTCAAAAATAAAAAAGCCTACTCCTAGTAGAAAAGAACTGGAAGACAAATGCGTCAACAGGGCTGGAAGAGTGGGAGCAGATAATCTGTATCTGTTGCCTGCTATTTTTCTGTAGTCTTCATTTTTTTCCCCTAAAATAGTATGTATTACCTTTTAAAAACTGTTTAAAATGTCAAATTAATTTCCAGGCTCTTTATATGCTCATCACGTGGAGCTCCAGGGCCCAGGGGTAGCTGTGGGCATGGATTCCTAAGGCTGGGCTGCCCCCAGCATCTCCTGTGCTGTCCCTGTTTCCTGTATCTGATCAGCTCCTGAGATGTTGGGTGGGGCAGCAGTGGGGTGAGGGGACTAACTTGCTCTTTGCTTTCTCATCCTCCATGGTATCCTTTTTTTGCAGATTTCACAGAAAACAGATGTTCCGTAAGTACCTGTCATATACTTTGCATTTTTTAAATAGTCCTCTGAACAATGAAGTGTTTCCAGACTCACCCACTTGTAGACTCTGGCCCTGGGCTGTGGAACTTTGGTTATCAATGAGCCAGATTGTCTGAGTCAGTTGAGATTCAGCCCACAATGAAGGGAGACCCTGGACATCTCACCCCAAGAACTGGGAATATACACATTTAACTTCAGATAAGCAAAATGCACATTTCCTCCTAGTCCAGCGTTCAAGCTTGGGAATTGAGATGACAGGGAGAATACACGTGGAGGAGGGGTGCATCTGACAGCCCACCTCAAGGCTGAGAGGCTAGTCCAGCCACCCCTCACACCAGGCCCTCTGCTGCAGGCGACACTAAGATCCTTGATCTGATGAGGAAATCCAACGAGTGATCACCAATTAGAAAATCAGGGAGCAGCAGCTACAGCAGAGATAGGGAACCAAGCACTCTTCCCCCAGGAGGGATCCTTGGGTGGACTATGAAGAGTGAGTGGATTACAGCAGTGGTCTGCAGGAGCACAGGTGTGAGGGTGAAGCAATGTCAAAGCAGCTCAGATGAGGAGGACAGGGTGACAGTGACAAACCACAGCTAAATTAGGGCTCGCATGGAAGGACTCAACAACTTCATCACAAGGCTGTGTTCTGTAAGAAACAGATGAAGCTACCGTTATGCAGATGGGCTGTTTGAAAAACTGCGGAGGGTCAGGTTCAAATGTTGCAAAGACCTGTCTCCCCCTAGCTCCCTAATCCCGCCTTTTTTTTTTTTTTTTTAAG
>RJWH01005003.1:0-29000 GCA_004363575.1 Solenodon paradoxus | reverse complement strand
CTACAACACCAGAGCACACCAACTCCCTTTTTTTTATGAGCTGCTCAGCAGTGCAGGAGTTAACTAGCAAGCTGGTGTCTTAAGAAATTTGGAATTTGCCTCACCAACTGCTTCTTCAAGGTCTGGGAAGACTGTTCAACAAGATTGCTAGTAGCCCTTCCAATGGGCCCCTGGCTTCCTTTGTTTGCCTGAGTGTCAATTCTTGTAAAATAGAACTCATTATGCCTTTCATGGCAGGAAGCCACTGACATTCTTTCAAGGGAGGAAAGCTATCAATTTAAGGAAAAAAGGAATGATTTTATGTTTTTTTTCTAACCTCGACCCACCAACCCTCCTAAAATCAGAGTTTTGATAGCATCAGAGGGGCAGGGAGCCCAATTCATAAATGAGAACACTGAGCCCTGATGTAGCAGAACTGCTTGCCCAGGGTCACCCAGCTAGTTACTAGCAGAGCCAAGACTACAACCTGAATCTACAGACCCCCTGGCCAGTCCACAACCCAAATCCCTCCAAGAAGTGATAGCATCAGAGCCTCAGGAGAGTGGAAAGTGAGACCTCTGCCCTATGGCAGTGAGGAACCCAGATAAAGAGATGCTCTCCCACTACAATAAACATGATTGTGTTCACCCAAGACAGGTCTGTTGGACCTGCAGCACCAATTTATTTATTTTGTCTTCAGTCCAGATGGTCTCCCTGGACTAAGACTGTGAACTTTAGGACACACAGAACTTTCCCTTTCTCCAGGAGCTAGCCCATGGGCCTAGACGTCTGCTCCCAGCGTGTCTGAGAGCTCACTCACAGCTGGTCCAGCACCCCCCACCCCGAAATAACAAAGTCACTTGGCAGGGGCACAAGGGTCCCCATCCCTGGGGAAAGGGATTTTGAATCTTTAAGCAAATGCATTTCACTTATAAAAGAAGCAGGTATAGTTTCCTTAAAAATCAAATGATGAGGGATCAGGAGAAAATTAATTGAATTGCCCAGAAGGGAAATGGGAGGGGATTTCCTTCCTGAAATCAAACCTGGCAATCATTCCCAGTTGTTTAATGGTCGTTGCTTCTGAAAACATTTTAGAGGAAATATCTTAACAATGAGATAGTCACTTCGCCAAATGCTAATTTGGTATTGTTTGACTTGCTTCAATGGCACATTCTGACTTCATTTTTCCTCTGCCATTTTTTTGGCCTTGTTTATAAATTGTGTTGGTGGCCAGCGCAGACAGATAACATAAAAGGGAACACCCTGTGCTTAAAAGCGGGAGTCTGGACCTGTTCAGGTCTGGGGTTCTTGGAGAGAACCTTCCCTTCTTACTGAAAATAGGCAGTTCCCGGCGAGAGCCCATCTCCCGCCCTCCTGGGAGCCAGCAGGCAGCTGGGATCAAGAGACTGGACTTTGAGTTCCAGCTCTGCAGTCATCTCTTGGGTGATCCTGTCTTCCTCAAGCATAAACCTCCCCATCTGTAAATGAAGACAATGATGACAGCAATAAAAACAGTAATACCTCTCTATTAGGATGTTTTTAGAGATTAAATGAGAAAGACACATGTAAACTTGTTTGCAAATCACAATCTACCATGTAAAAAGGAGCTGATTATTTTAAAGCTCTTTTCTTCCAACACCTTGCCAGTATGAGGTATGGAGGGGAGATTTACTTTACTTGGCCCTGAAACAGCCTTGTACCATGAAGGGAATGTATACCCAAACGCATAGGATTCAGCTAAAGACAGGCTTTGACTTAGGAATCAAAGATCCACATTAAAATTTTGTTTACCCCTTTTAACTCTGTATCAGCCATGTAACTTTTGGCAGATTCCCTGATGTCGCCAAGGCTCAGTTTTCTCATCTGTACATTGGAGGTCATGAAGCCTCCTCACCTGGCCATTGCAAAGATGAAAGGACCACCTAGCACAGGCCTGGCTTAGTAGGTGTGCCCTGAAGGGGCACATTCTAGAATGTGGAGATGGAGTCCCTGGGAGTGTTAGAAACAAAATGATCTTTAAGGGCATTCCTGCTGTAATCTGATCAGAAGGGAGACGTTTCATGGCTGTATCTGGGTGACTAGTGGCTGGCCTCTGATATAAGCAAGGCAAGCATAATCCTTGCTTATTAGTGCATTAACCTTTACTTTAAAATCCCCAGGGCCCAGCCCTTCCTGTCTGTGGGGCTGATCCTGCAACAGCTCCCTTTCTCCAAGTCCCTCTCTCTGGGACTTAAAGAAGGGCTGGACGCCAGGGTCACCTCTCTGTGTGGAGCGGAGGAAATGGGATGAGGGTAGCTGCCAGGACTGGCAGGCCTCCAGCCTGCTGGGGCCAGCACAGTTCTTGGCCCAGGTCTCTCTTGGTTAAGGAGGAAGCAGGGCCTGGGCCTCCCAGCTGGAGCCCCTCAAACTTGCCTTCTGTTCTGAGAAGCAACTCAGATTCAATAAATCAAACCAAATAGCAACTCTTCCTCAGCTCATGCTAGGGAGCCAAGCAGCTGGCCATGGCATTCCCCAGGTCCTGACGAATCCCCACATCCCCATCTACTCCTGCTTCCCTGAGTTCTGCCTGCAGATGGGTCCATGTGCCCTTGGAGCGTCCAGAGCAGTGGACTCAGGTGCTGCCTGTTCTTTGAGACTTTCCTTGGGCCAGGGCCCCCACGACCCCAGAATTTCCCAGCATGTGTCATTCTCTCATGCCCTGCCTCCAGCCATTTGTCAAAACCTACCCCACTTTGTGGGTAGCCCCCAAGTCATTTCCCCAAGGCCTTCTGTGATTCCCTGGCCCCGCTGGTTAGGCTCCCCTCACAGCTTCTGAACTCCTGCAGTTGGCAAAGGCCTATTCCAACTTCTCCTGCGTGACAGCATTGCTTGTCAGTAGGGTATTTATTCTTGGGGGCAGCTTCCTGCCTCTTCAGCGTAGAGAGCAGTGCCTGGGTCAGATGGGGAACCGGTCACTGATAAGTGGTTAGGTGCGCAAATACCACGAGATGCACTTAGAGAGCAGCACATTTTTTTTCTCACTAGGATAAAAGATTCACAACATGAAATTTATCATGTTTGCCCCTTTCAAGTGTAAATTTGGCAGCACTAAATCCATTCACATCGTTGTGCAGCCATTACCACCACTGAAGGGTTTTGTCAACCCAAACCCAAACTCTGTTCCCTTGGACACTGACTCCCTACCCCTCTCCCCAAGCGCCTGGCAGCCAGTCTCTCCCTTCTGTCTCTGCGAATCCGACTCCTCTTGATCCCTCAGATTTGTGGAATTATACAGTCTCTGTCCCTTCTGTGTCTGGCTTATTTCATTTAGTATAACATTTTCAAAGTTTATCCAAGTTTAAATATGTCAGAAATGCAATCCCTTTGAAGGCAGAATCCTATCATTTTAAAACATTTGATTATTTGAGTTCACTTTTTTTTTTTTTTTTTAAGGAAAGGTGCAGGCAGGGATGAGAGGCAGGCAGGCAGGAAGAGAGAAGAGGAAGAAGTATTTTTTGGATCTATTTTTATTTCTTTGCTCATCTTGGTTATCCCCCGTGGCCCCAGGACACGAACTTGGGTCTCTGGGATGTATGTGGTCTGCACTCAGTTGGAGGCAGCAGACCTAACTGCTACTCCACCAGGTTGTGCCAGTTCTTCATTTTTTTAAATTACAAAACAGACCTAGAAAAGTTTCATCTCATGCTAGAGACAGAGCTGGAGAAAAACACCACGTCTCTAACTGGGCTAGTCTCACTCTGGGTAAGTGTAGCGTCTATGGCAATGCTGGGTCACAGTGGTGCTGGGTGAAGCTGGTTGACAGCCCAACGTGCAGCACAGATGAGGGGAGTTGCGGCTGCAGGCATAGAGAGAAGGGAGAAACGAGTGGAGGACGGGGTACAGTAGCTGACAGCTGTGCCTTGGACTTCCTCTGACAAGCACTGTCTGCAACTTTACTTATCTTTCCACCAGGGATGTTTTCAGTCCTGACCAAAGCTTGTCTTGTCTCTTGTCGCGGCAGAGAACGGAAGGCTCCCTTGATGGAACTTAGGACCTCGGGGGCAAATGCCCATCCCTGGAAGGACTGGCCATTCCATGAAGAGCAGATGATTCCTGTATTCCAAAAGCTCTGTGCGCTTATTTATGAACCTGCCCTGCTCCCTCGGAACATAGCGATTCCTCAGGCCCAGTCACCAGTTCCAAAGCCATCTCATTGCATTTATCTTGGGTAGAAAGAGAGACAGAAGAACTGGTTAATTTCCCACAGGAGCCACCTCCCACCAGGTTGCAGCATCCTCTGGAGTGGAGAGCAGGGTCCACAGGCCATAGGGAGATTTTGAAACTTGCATCTTTGGTCCTGTGCAGAGATAAAGAACTTTCCCACACCCTCATGCACTGAGAGCTTGTGTTAGGTGGTGGATTCCTGCTAGCCAAGACCTGGCCTGGGGGTGAGTTTTTCTCTTTGCCTTCGGTCCTTCAAAGGTCTGCAGTTCTGGCTAATCCTTGTTCTTTGGAAGTTCTCACCGCAGCCCATCCCCTCCCTGACCTCACCCACCATGAACAGGAAAAGAGAGTCGCTGGGGCACCATCTTTGTGAAGCCAGCTTGAAGACGCGGCTCATTCCGGGGAAGAGACAATGAAGCTGGACAAAGTACAGATGTTCTTAAGCTGTTTTCTATACCCTTTCTTTCTCTTCCTCTACCATGCTGAAGGCTGAAAGACAGGAAGATGGCTGCCGACAGCAAATACTATTTTTAATAGAAAAATGAAATGCATATTTTTTCTTACTAATTTTTTTTTTATTTATTCCTGGCTTTAAAAAAATGGGCTCCTGACATCTTCAGATGTTTCTGGTGGTGTCTTGAGTGGGTAGAAGAGGGGCCGTGGCCATTCTGCTGTGGAATTTCATCAGTGAGCTCACCTACCAGAGACTGCTTTCTCCGGCAGCCTCTGGGGCATAGCCACAGGGGCCCAGCGGGATGCTGTTTTAAATAAATTTGATCTTTGCTCTTCATGGACCTGTGAAATGTCATCTTCTGAGCAGTTCTCATCATCAGGAGCCTCACACACCAGGGGTCCACATGGCCTTCACTGAAGTCAGCCCAGAGGCAGTCAGTCTCAAACACTGAATCACGAGTATCCGTTAGTGGGCGCAGCAGTGTCTGCTTCTCAGCCGCAGACTCCCAGACTGTCCCTGGCAGACAGGATTGTCAGACTGAGCAAAAGAGACAAAAACTAAAGGCGCACCCACATAGCTCATAAGGTGCAGGCCATGGAAAGCCACCCAGGCTAGAGACCTGGGGCCAGAGGAAGGAAACATGAAAACAGATTAAAAATTAAAACAGCTTCTTTAAAAACAGACCAAAACCCCCAGGATGCTGAGTTAAATTTGAATACAGATAAATAATGAATAATTTTTTGAGTAACAAGCGGGTCTCAAGTCATGTTTGGGACAGATACCATAAAAGTATTCATTTTCTCTGAAATCCAACTTAGGCATCCTACATTTTATCAGGAAATTCGACTGACAAAACATGTTCCAACCCACCTGGGTCTCAAGACCATACACACACTCATACCCCCCCGCAACTCCGCCCCCCTCAGCAATCTCAGACCAAACCTCACTGCCCCAGAAGCAGTGTCCCCCATTGAACCCCATGCCACTGAGCCTGAAGGCACAGGGTAATTTGAGTGCATGTCCTGGTTCTGCCAGATTCTAGATGCAGAAACTGGAAGAAGGAGCCTCGCACCCTCTGGGCTTCAGATTTTTTCATGTCTCAAATGAGGAGTCTAATGGGATGACAGTTCTTAGCATTTGGATGGTTGAGAGTCCTTTGAAAATATGGTGAAAGTTATGGATTCTCAACACACACACACACACACACACACACACACACACACCTGGCGATATAAAAAAATGTTATATATATAAATATATATAATATATATGTGAGAGATGTATTTCCCTATTCTCAGGGTCATGGACTCAGGTGAATGATTAGATGACCTCTAGTGACCTTTAAGTCTGATTCTCTTATGTGTCAGTGATTTGGGGGGAGCCCAGAGTCCTCACGTCAATGCAAAATCTTGCTGCCACCAGAGCAGGGCCATCACCAGGGACACTGGAAAGACAAGTTGCCTGCCTACTGCTAGACCTTCTTTAGGAGCATGAAGTAGGTCTGTGATTGTTTTTCTGTTCTGCTTATAGTTCTGAGGTTGAAAACACACACATCCGTGCTCCTTCACAGATTAAGACTGGTTAAGAAGTCTCTAAAACCAGGAGCCCGGCGTCAGCTGTCGTAAGCAACTGGCATAAGCAAATGTCCAAGCCTGAGCCCATCACCATTTCCAGGAAAGCCGGGTTCATGCCAGTGGCATACACTAGTGAGAGCTCCCCGTCGTGTCCTCATGGTGCAGTAGGTCATTACAGGACTTGGCAAACACGTAGTGGAATTTTTCCCTCTTCTGAGGAGTGGTTAGAGGTCATCCCCTATTTCATAAGCAGATAGGGAACATTCCCTCAGTTTCACAGATTGACTGAACTCCCACTCCCTGAAATAGACTCCAGGTGGGCTAATTCCAAGGTCATTCATTCGTTCAAGCAGTGCTTTTCTACCTGTGCAATTTGCCTCCCAGGGTCACTGAGCAATGTCTGGAGATATTTTTTCAGTTGTCATAACTGTGTCGGGGGAGGGCAGGGAAGCATGTAAATGGCAACTGGCATCTGATAGGTAGAAGCCAGGGCTGCTGCTAAAATCCTTCAGGCACAGGACAGTCTTGGCCACAAAGAATTAGCAAGTCCAAATGCCACTAGTGCTAAGGTGGAGCACTCAGCACTGGACCAACCCACAATGCACTGATTTACTCCACCAGCTTGTACCCATCATGCTCGGTGTTCCCAAAGCTGTTGGAAACAGGAGGCATCCCATGACCCCTGCCCTCCTGGAGCATGGGATCCAGCAGCCATACAGATGAGTAGGGCATCAATACCATGAAGGGACAAAAGGTGGGATGGAGAAATTCAAAGCAAATGGAGGTCACTCCTAACCCAGACTTCCGGGGTGGGAGGGTAGGAGAGTATCCAGATCTAACCGAAGACCTGAAGGTAGGAAGGGGGTGCCAGGTGGAAAAGGTGGGGTGAGAGACATGACTAAGGAAGGGGTGTACATGCCCTGCACCAAGAGAAGGTGGTGCCCTCAGAGAACGGCAGGAGATAGCCTATCCTCTCAGGTCCCTTCCAACCCTGGGAATCAGGGAGTCTTCTTCAGAAGGCTGCATTGTCCCCTGGGAATTTCTGCTGGCCTGCCAGTGATCTGACTTGTCTTTGAGAGTCCCTGAAAGACAGTCAGCAAGCACTCAGCTCCTGTGAGCAGATGGTTTTAGGAGATTCTCCCCCAGCGTCATTAGCATATGTGGAGAAAAAAGGCTCTGACACATTCCGCCTTTGCTCAACCATGTAGCTCAAGTGGAAAGGTGCCCCAGAGAGAGATAAATGGCCCCAGGCTCTCTGAGGACCAGGTCCAGAGCTGGGGGCCACAGGGTGGGGACGGGATAAAGGCCTGGTGTCTGTGACTCCCCAGAGAAGAGTTGCAAAAAGTGGTGAGTTAGCAATTTTCTGGGAGAGTCCATAGCTTTCATAAATTTCTCAGTGATAGGATCCAAACTATGAAATAATAAAAGCCATGCAGGCACGCCTGGTGAAGTAACTGTCAGGTCTGCCACCTTCAGCCATGGCTCAGTCCACATACATCCCAACCAGGGTTCGTGTCCTGGGGCCGGGGAGAACAACCAAGATGTACAGCTAAGTGAAATAAAGTGCTTCTTCCTCCTCTTTCTGCTTGCCCACCTGTCTCTGCTCACCTTCATTCCTGCCTGCACCTTTCCTTAAAAATACATGCATACATACATACATACATACATACATACATACATACATACATACATACTCATGTATACTCTAAATGCTTTTATGTCCATTGAAAACCTCAGAAGAGTGGTTAGCTCATTTCTTATCCAAGGGTCTACCCCACGGACACTTTTAAGTCCAATATCCCTAGCAGGTCTCGTTTAGTCTTTAGAAAGTGGCTCAGAATAAAGAAATCATTGGTGACTTCCGTGTTAAAGTGATGGTCTTCATGTCTCAAAAGCCTTATACTACTAGCCTGCTTTGTTCTGCTAAAGGAATCGGCAGTACGTTTATTGAAAAAACTCATAGACCAAAGTATTTCTAAAGCCTGGATTTTTGCATCACGCAAATTTTCCAATTCAATGAGAAATGAATCTTAATTTCAAAATGAACTTAGACAGGGGAAGAGAAAAAGGATGGCTGTGTTCACCGGGGAGGAAAGGCAAAACAAATGAAGAAAAGTAAAAGGAATCTGTGGAATAGGAGGTTTGCGACCAGCTGACTCTGGGACCCTGGAAAGGTCACCCATTTAGGGTCTTTCTCCTGTAAAAGAAGGTGTGTTCACTTCTTAGAGCCGCCAGAGTCATTGGCCACAAACTGTGATTTGAAACCACAGAAACGTCTTCTTACACGATTCTGGAGGCCAGCTGTCCAAGGTAAAACTGTCAGCCGTGACGTGCTCACTCCACTGTCTCTTGGAAAGTCTCCTTCTTGCCTCTTCTCGCTGCTCCTGGTGGCTGGCAAACCCTGGTGGCCCTGGTGTGATATTGTGTCAGGGATGTCTCTGCTGTCATCACCTGATCTCCTCATAGGAACCTCAGTCATTGGATTTAGGGCCCACCCTAATCTACTATAACCTCACCTCCAGTGATTCTGTCTCCGAGAATCCTACTTCCTAATCAACTCATCTTCTGGAGATCCAGGTTGACATGAACTTGAGGGGAAAGGACACTTTGTCCCAGTGCAGAAAGAATCAGACAAAGTAAGCTCGTCCCTAACACGCTACCAGCTCAGACTGGGAGCAGCTCTGACTTCCCACGTTGCTAAGATGCTCCTGTAGACTGCTAATGCTGCAGAGATTGCCTTCAAGTACCAGAACCCGTCCAGCTTCTCAATCTGGTGTTCCTGCAGCGCTGTGCTCGCACGTGTTTCGTGGCTCGGCCTCTGCCATTATCACTGTATTTCTTTCTCCAGCCTTCTTCAAAGTTTTCCCTCCCTCTCATCTCGTCCTTTCCCTGCTTCCTCTCTCCCTTTTTCTCCTCCATTTCATCTTTTCCCTTTCTCCTCCTCTTCCCCAATTAACTGACCATAATGTAGATTTATAGATCTTGTATATTTGTAGATGAGTTTTGTTTTTGCTTTGTTTTTAAGGAAAGGTGCAGGCAGGCATGAAGGTGAGTAGACAGGCAGGCAGGCAGAGAGAGGAGGAAGAAGCACTCTATTGATTTTATTTAGTTGTTTATCTTGGTTGTTTCCCCCAATACGAGATGGCAACCCAGGTCCTCGGGGGGTGGCGGGGGGTGTGGACTGCACTAGGCCAGAGGCAGCTGACCAAGCTGCCACCCACCAGGGCTCACCTAGATGAGTTGTTTATTCTGTTACTCATTTTGAGAGCCCATGTACAGACTACACTCTAGTTCTCTCTCTCTCTCTCTTTAAGAAAAAACAACGTGACTCTTCCACCCTGTGGAGTTGTTTGCTGTCTATATCTGAATCTTGGTGGATTATTTTTCCCAGGGCTTATTGGATTTCATTAGGAAAAAGTTCCCCATGCAGTCTGACTTCCTCCTAATCCTGGACTGTGCTCTTTTTCCTGGAACCTCTTGGCATGGGAGGGTCTGGTTTCATGCCAGAAATGATTCTATTAGCTTCTGGTACAACCAACACCCCGCTCCTCAGGCCTTGGGTTGTTTTGACCAGAATTTATAGCTCAAGAAAACTTCCCACTACTGGACATTGAAGGCGCCTGTCCTGGGTTCTCAAAAGAGGAAACAGAGTGGATTTCAGGGGATTCCAAAGTGGGGACAAACCGTGGGTCAGAACCCAAAATGGCTGGAAACACGTCACACCAGCCATCGCAAATGAAAGGTGTGTTCTGAGCCCAGAGGACCTGGTTTCCAGCGTCGCTTCTCCAGCAGTTTCGTTTAAGGAGAAGCCAGCGAAAGGAGTCACTCTTGTCTTTATGAGGAGGCTCTGGATCACAATCATTTCAGGAGACCCTTTGGGCATATGCAGATTAGCATTCAAGGTTTCAGAATGATCTGGAAGATGTAGAAGCAAAGAGGGTGCTTCTTCCATCAGGACGAGATCATTCTCAGAGGCGCAGGTAGCCGTGAACCCTCTCAGAAGGACTTCCTGCCCCTGCACTTCTAGAGGCCCTGGGTGCCTGTCTCCCACCCTCACCCAAAAGAAGTCTTCATGAGGAAGGAGCAGCAGGCAAAGTCTCCAAAACTAGGAGGAATGAGGCACTAGGACCAACTCCTGCCCCTGTAATGGGGGTTGTTCCTCCAGGGAAATCCCAACTGCAAGGGGTGCCCAGGGAGGTGGGCATTAGACCCTGGGACTTGTGCCCTTGATTCCATGCCCTTCATGGGACAGGCAGCCTGAGGTGCCTTTGGAAGGAAGGTCTTGTGGAGCTTGGCTGACAAGGAGCTGAACTAGAATCCCTTTCAGCCTCTCCTCTATTTTCCAGGGGCCCCGTGATCCTGCTAGAGACGCCAGGGAGAGAAAGGATTCACCAGTTGAAACCAACATTGAATTTCCCAGCAGCCAGACAGAATGAGGGCTCAGGAACAGATTGTGTTTATTTAGTGACGATGCAACACTGTCACCTTTGTTGCACAGCCAAGTGGGGAGCTCAGTCGTGACTTCCACCAGCATGCTGCACCTGCTCCGTGAGGCTGGCGTGCCGCCCGAGAGCACGCACGGTGAGTGAGCTCGCCAGCCGCTCGGTGGCCTCATCTCGTTGAATATTTTCGCAAGATGTATCCTGAGATGCCTGTGAGATCCAGCTTCCAGGCTAAGTCCAGAGGCCACATCAGAGACTCAGACAGACGTGGTTTCTGATGCTGGTGCGAATTTGCCCAGAGAAGTCATGTGTTTCCAGTTGTCATCGTTTGGGGAAAGTTGCTACAATGTCAAAGGTTCATAATAGTTCATCTTTCCCAGCTTAAAGCTCTACTCAGAAGGCAGCTCTTCAGACCCAGATGGCTTTGTATGTGGTTCTTGCAAATGACCATCAAAGGCAGGAGAACATTTCTACCAACCTACAGATGTTAAAAGGGACAGCTGAGCTCATGTGGAGAATTTTTGCAAAATGCTTTCTGTAAAAGAAGAATCTTTCTACTTGACCAGGTGGGATCCACTCTGAGTGTGTCAGAGTCCCCGTCTCTGCCTTGAGGTGATGACCTGTCCATCCCTTGGTCCACAAGTGTGCAGAAGTCGACATGCATGCGGACACACGGTCGTGCCCATGCTCACACACGTGCACAGAGCACTGGGGAGCAAGCATGGCCTGGTCCTGACCTCGAACAGATCCTGCGCCAAGACCAACACAGGTGCTTCTCTTTGTTTTGTGAGAGGTGTTGGCATATGGGGATGTAACAATGAATTCAAACAGTTAAAATCAAAGTAGCATGGCTCCAAACAGTCTACCGCATCACCTTGGCTTATCAGAGTTTCATCAACAAACAATGAGCATCTGGTTTGTGTGAGGCTCTGCACATTCTGTGGCTGTGTGGAAGACTCCAAGGGAAGCAGACATCCCGAAGAAGCAGAGCCCACAGATGACCAGTACAGGCAAACAGCCTGGCACCGGCCTTCCCAGGTCTCAGAGATGGAGTCCTTCCCACCGTGCACAACAGGCCCACAGACCCAATCAGCCCTCTCAAAATGGAAGCAAATGGCCCACGTAATTGAGGCAGAGGGATTCAGGTCATTCAGGCGAAAATCCAGGGTTTAGAGAAGATTAAACAGTCCATATCCAAGGTCCCTTGACATATTATAGGTTCAAATCCTGGACTCTCTCACAGAAAAGGATCATCAATGTGGCAAAACTAACACCACTGACACCAGGTGGATAGAGGATATTCTGTGTGTGTGTGTGTGTGTGTGAGAGAGAGAGGTGTATGTGTGTGTGTGTGAGGGAGAGAGAGAGATGTGTGTTTATGTGAGAGAGGGGTGTGTGTGTGTGTGTGTGTGTGAGAGAGAGAGAGAGAGAGAGAGAGAGAGAGAGAGAGAGCTGTGATGAACAAGGGCTGGTGCATAGTGGAGGGTCTAGTTGAAGACCTGTCACAGTGATTTCAATTTAAAAGTATATCAAACAAAAAAATACCTTAGAAGTACATTAAAATATTTTCAAATCATAAAGCTGATAGAAAATCTACACCCAGAAAATACAGAGAACTCCTAAAATTCAATATCCAAAAAATTCAAATATGAGAAAACACAGGAAAAAAAAAAAGAGTACAGGATGGTTTCACTCATCTGTGGGGCGTAAAGAAACAAAACAAATAGACAAATCTCCACACAATTCACAGGATGAAGAACTGTGGCTGGTGGAGGGCAAGGGAAAGAAGGCAGGAACAAGGTGCTGGTAACAGCCCTGGGGCACGGTTCTAGGTGTGGGGAGACACAGATACATACTGAGGTGATATTTCAACATCCAGAAATGTATGTAGCAATGTGAAATAGTGACACAATCAAAACTAAACAAGCATAAGCCCTTGAAAAGCTGCTCAGCATCACTGATCATCGGGGAAATTCAAGTCAAAATCACAATGAGATCCCACTTCACACATTAAAAAACAGAAAACAGCAACTGTTGGCGAGGAGGTAAGAAATGAGGAGACTGGAACACCGCTGGCAGGAATGCAAAATGCTGCAGCCACTGTGGAAAATGGTTGGGTGGTTCCTTACAAAATGGAAACTAGAAAAACTGTATGATTCAAAATTCCACTGCTGGATACATACTCAGAAGACTTAAGAGCGGGGGTCGAAGAGACCTGTGTGCCCCTATATTTAGAGCAACATTATTCAGAATCACCGACATGTGACAGCAACCCAAGTGACCCTCCACAGACTCATGGACAAGCAAAGTGTGGCCTGTGTCTATACACACAGGATACTATTCGCCCCTAAAAGGCAGGACATTCTGACAAGCTAGGACTTGGACGCATCTTGAAGACACTGTGCTAAGTGAACCAGTCAGTTACAAAAAGACCAGAACAATATGAGTCCATTTATGTGTGGTACGTAGGGTAGGTGGTCAAATCAAAATGACAGAAAGCAGAATGGTGGTTGCCTGGGGCTGGGAGGGGAAGTTGAGGGAAAACCATTATTTAATGGATGCAAAGTTTTAGTTTCACAAAACAAAAAGTGTTACAGAGATGGATGGCGATGATGATTATGGAACTTATAAATGTATTTAATACAACTGAACAAGACACTTTAAAAAGCTGTAGATAATCATTTTATGCGTGTTTTACCACCAGAATGTTTTCAAGTGCACCAGGCAGAAAAAAAAAATGCCTTGGGAAAATGTTTAATTAAAAAAAGACAAAGGATCAGTAAGAAAATGTGTATTTTGATTTGTTAACATATATTGGCTAGTATTTACTCATAGGCTAGTCAGAGGCTTTGTAAAAGAACTGGATTTTGAAAAATCAGCAACTGAAAAGAGAGCAATTGTCCCTGCTCAAATGTACAGGACAACTCCCTGGTGGCCAGATGGTAAATTGGCCAGATGGACACCTGATAAACGCTAGCAGCTACTCTGATGCAATTTGAAGGAAGAAATAGCTTCCCCCTCCTCCTCCTCTCTGCCCTCAAGAGGGCAGGGCTTGGGCATTGCCTGACAAGGAAATGAGAAGAGGAAAGAGGAAAAGGTTTATAGTAAAAACTCAATAAGGGAACATAAGAAAACAATCCCTGAATTGCCTGTGGTTCAAGATGAATCAGAGCTGAGACATCAGATATTTGTAATAGATATTGGTGCGCATGCTGGTTTGGGGGAATAATCAAGACGAACAACTAAGTAAAATAAATAAATGCTTCTTCCTCCTCTCTGCCTGCCTGCACCTTCTCTTGAAAAAAATACAGTATTGACCCAGTTTACTACATAATCTTCTGAATTCTCTAGTTTTCATCTTTTTTTACAGTTAGATCATCAGAATAGAAATTATTTGAATCATGAGAATTATCCTATGACTTTTTTTTAAGAGAGGAAGGAAGGAAGAAAGGAAGGAAAAATTTTATTTATTTAGTTGTTCACTTTTTTGTTTTTCCACCCTCACCCTGGATCTTGAACCCAGATTCTTGGACCATACGTGGTCCACACACCAGTGTCTCAGCTGCCTGGGCCACAGGGCCATGTCTGGTTTTTCTTTTTCTTTTCTTTTTTTTTTTTTTTTTTAAAGGAAAGGTTATAGGCCTGCCCTGGTGACTGAGCAGAGAAGGTCACTGGACATAGTCCACATACATCCCAAGGAACCAGTTTCAAAACCCAGGGCTGAGGGGAACGGCCATGATGTGCAACTAAATAAAAATCATAAAAATGCTTCTTCTCCTCTCTCTTCCTGCCTGCCTACTTGCCTTCATTCCTGCTTGCACCTTTCCTTAAAAAAATAAAAATAAAGGAAAGGTACAGGCAGGAAAGAAGTGAGAAGAGGAAGAAGCGCTTTATTTTATTCAGCTGTTCATCACAGGTTATCTCCCTGGCTCCAGGTCTTGAATCAGGGACCTTGGGATGTGTGGGGACCGTGCCTGGTTTAAACTGCTAAACCACCGGGGCTCACCTTTTAATTTTTGTTTTTGTTTATTTTCATTTAAAGATCGAGTTTGTCTCCATTAAACAATTCCTGAATCGGGTAGCAGCCCATCCAGCAGGTAGAGAGCTACTCTCCACTATAAGGGGTGAATACTGTACTTCAACCTTTGCAGATAAAAGTCGCCCTTGACTTTGGGTTTGTTTTTTGATTTGGGTTTTTTTTGTTTGTTTGTTTGTTTTAGTGAACATTGGCTAATTTAGGGCCCACAGGTTGTTACACAGCGTTCTCCTGGAAGAGCACCTTCTGAGAACTCAGCGTTCCCAGGTCAGACAATGAACTCGCAGATGCCCCCACATGCTTCCACATCAACTCGGCTGCCAAAGCATTTAGAGCCAACTTCTGCACATCAGAGTAATTAACTACTGGTGCACTGACTCCCTCTTCCGTTCAATGGGTCTCTTCCATCTTGATGCCTAACTGTGCCCTTGGATTTGTCCTTTAACCTCATCAACTGTTTCAGATCCTTTTTGGAAAACGCCTAACACAAATAATCAACATAATCAGCAGATGATCCGGCATGTGGGAAGGTGGTGGGGCTATGAGGAAAGAACCAAGTAGGTTAAAGGGAACTGGAAGGGGTGGGAGGGCAGCAAGTTCATTAAGAAAGGAAGACTGGGAGAGTGGCTTGAGGAAGACGAAGGAGTTTGTGAAGCAGGAGGTCTGCAGGGAGAGATTCCAGGCAGCAAGGACAGCACGAGCCAAGGTCCTGTGGTAGAGAAGCATGGAGGTCAAAGGTCTGAGGTGGGGGGAGGGGAGGAGGAGGAAAGCAGTCAGACACAAGGTGGGATTCATTGCTTAATCAGATACAAAAAGTAGGCATGTCCTGGTGGCTCAGGTGTTAAGTCTGTGGCTGCAGCATCATCCACATAAAGCTCAAGGATCCAGGTTCATGACCCAGAGTTCGGGGAATGGAGTAAAACAAAAAACAAACCATAAATAAATGCTTCTTCTACCTGCCTGCCTACTTTCCTTCATCCCTGCCTGTTTACTTCCTCTGTAAAAAGTGTTTTTCTAATAGAGAAAAATGAAGGTTACCTGATTAGAAAGAGATGTTTCTTTATAGGCTTATTCTAAACCTCCGCTCTTCCAAGTGTTGTCTGCAAACCATCATCATTGCAATCACCAGGTACCTGTTAGAAATGCAGAATCTTAGCATCCTCCCCAGTCCCATCGAATCAGATCCTGATAAACAATATCCCCGGTTGTTTATGAATCATATGTGAGAAGTCATGCTCCAAAAGTTACCACCTTTGTGGCCAGCAATTCTAGCATCATTTGCTTTACATATTAAGAGTCATGTCTGGGTCTTTTAGGGGCAAAGGGTATAGAGAGCGCCACCTAGTGGTGGCATAAGACGTTTGCCATTTCTAGGACAAAGATGATGGTAAAATTGGAGTATTATTTTTAAAGTTTTAACTCCATTGGCTTAGTTTTTTTTTTTTTTTTTTTAAAGTCTCTGTGTCAGAAAAGACAAAAATTGACTGTGTAACTGCTCTATATTAAAGGAGACTACACAGGCTGGCAAATAAATGCAACAGATAATCCTGGATTGCATCTTAGATCTTTTTTTAATTCTTTAAAGAAGCTATGAAAAGACATTAGGCCCAGTGGGAATATGTGAAAATGAGATGCACATTAGATGCTAGGCCAGGATTAATGTTAACTTTCTCAAGTGTGATAATGCGCTGTGGTTAGGTAACATGACCTTGTTCTTAACAAATTACCCATGCCAAAGTATAAGGAATAAAAGGCCATAATGTCTGCACCTAAATTTCAAACAATTCAGCAAAAATTATAGATAGAGAGCGAGAGAGGAAATGAGCAATATGTTTACAATGAGTGAATCTCGGTGAAGGATATGCAAATGTACATTGTGTTACTTTTTGTAACTTTCCCAAAAGCTTGACCATTTCCAGAATTAAAAAAAAAGGAATGCCCTGGTGGTGGCCTAGTGGCTTAGTCTACCGGGCACAGTCCACATACATCCCACGGTCCCTGATTCAAGATCCAGGGTCAAGGGGAACCACCAAGATGAACAACTAAACAAAATAAAGTGCTTCTTCCTCCTCTCTCTCCCTGCCTGCCTGCCTAGTCGCCTTCATTCCTGCCTGCACCTTTCCTTAAGAAAAAATAAGGTAAAAAGGAGAACGACCATCTCTGGATATGCTTTGTCACAAGGAACTATTTAGGGAGGGGACTGGGGACTCATAGATGAGACCCTGGCAGCTGGGGCCACCCCGAGAGTGCCCCGCAAGGGTCTGTTTTCCTGAGTGGGGGCTCCCATCACACCCAGGAGCCAGTGCAAAGCTGCATGGGTGATGTCCCACCCCGGGGATCTGTGAAAGGAGTGCAGTGGGAAGCCCGGGTCAGGTGGTCACTCAGCCCTGGCTGTCCCGTGAATGCATGTCTGCACTTTCCATTCCGTTCACGTGCTCGCCTGGTATTCTCTCACCTATTTGTTGTGGCAAACACTCAAGCTCCACACAGGCATAGAGCGTTCAACACGAAACCCCGCTTCGATCGGTCCCTGCCCTGCCCTCCCGGCCGGCAAACACCCAGCGTGGCAGAGCCTCCCGGGCTGGTCCCCGTGGTTATGAAGCCGGGCTGTGCGCCTGCGTGGAGCCGCGGCCTTGGAGTGCGCGAGGGCCTCACGGAGCGTGGGTTGAAGAAAGGGCTTCCTTCTACATCGCTAGGATCTTTTTGCCTGCTGTTTTCACCCAACAGTAGATCTTTTCCTGTCATCTAGGCAGGTAGGTCTGCCTCCTTGTGTTTTTTGCCTCATTATTTTTTACCGCCTGGCATCCTGTCCAAGGGAAAGACCTCCCCTGTTTAACCGGGAGTTCGTGGATGGGTGCGTCTTTATTCCATTTCAAGCTGCAGGGAAGTCCTTTATGCCCAAAGGATGAACACGTGGAACATTCGAATGGCTGTTTTCCTCCCTTGAACTTGCTCAAACGCAGCTCCCTCCTAGAAACGACTTTCCTTAATTCCCAGTAGCTCATGGAGCCCCACTGGCTCCTGGGTGTTGGGGATCCTCCTGGTTTTTTCCTTTAGGGATGAGTTGGCACGCAGGGCTTCTCCTTGCAGAGCAGGTGTACCCAAACTTTGAAGAACTTCCCGCACCCCTTGCTTGTCAGTTGGATGGAGGCAGAAAGGGAGAAAACACGGCAAATGATGGGCAAGAAATGGAACTCTGAGCAATATCCTAAGTGGTGAGCAGCAGCCCCTGCCCACACAGTCCACGTGAACCTCTCAAGGAAGATGCATCTGTGGAGGGGACCTGCCCCTTAGCTGAGCTTCTAAGGAGGAAGAAACTCAAAGGCTACGTTAGAGAGAGATAGGGGCTCTTCACAGCACTGGCAAAATTACCAGCCATGTGCAAAAGGAAAATAATGAGCTCGTGCGATCCTAGGCTTGATTAAATAGTAATTATGCTTCTAAAGCTTGCTAAATGCCCCTCTTAAAAAACCATCCAGCTAGGCAATTTTTCTTTCACATTAAATAGCAACTATTCTCGTATTCTTTCTTGTCCAAAGTGGCCGTAATTACGGGGGTGTGATGAGAAAAGCACCCTCATAAGCTGCTGTTGAGAGGGGAGGGTGGTCCAATCTTCCAGAAGAATAACTGTTCCAAGAGCCTTAAAACTCTTCACACCCTTTGGCTCAGTAACTCCATTTCCAGGAATCTATCCTAAGGCAATAAATGGAGCCATAGAAAAAGATTTATGTGCCAGGATGTTCACCTCAGCCTGTAACAGTTCAAAAATATTGGAAATAACCTAAGGCAGCCACCACTCAGGAGGCCCGTCTTTAAGGCTCAGTGGGAAGAACGTGCTTCCACGCTCACTGGACTGAGCTGCTGCTCTGGCTGTGGGCTGAGCCTCTGTTTTTCACCAGCTCACCCAGGCCTTTCTTGTGTTAATTCCGGTTTGAGAATCATTCACCTGTAAAGCCCAAGGACCCAGATTTGAGAACCAGGGCCGGGGAACCAAAAAAACAACGAATAGATCAAAGTTCTTTCTCTTTCCTTCCTTCCTTCCTTCCTTCCTTCCTTCCTTCCTTCCTTCCTTCCTTCCTTCCCTCCTACATTCCTTCCTTTCAAAAAAGAAAAGAAAGGGAAGATCACCTGGTAAACACCTATTTGGTACTAGGCCCTGCACTGGGTGGGCATTGATTCTGAAATAAAACCCTTCGGGAAGTTCACAGCCCACAAGGAGGCAGTCCTAGAAAACAAACATTCCTCAAAATACATACAGACGTGTTGTACTCGAGGTAAGAGCTAGGGCGGGTGCCTTGAGGGGGTAATTAGCTCTGGAAAATTGCAGGACACATCAAAAAACTTAATATAGTAATATGTCAGGAGGTCTCCAAGATGCATGTCCCATGTCCCAAATTTATTTAAACATGGATACACGCGTGCACACACACACACACACACACTCTCTCTCTCTCTCTCTCTCTCTCTCTCTCTCTCTCTCTCTCTCTCTCTCTCTCTCTCTCTCTCGCTATTATTGTTTTAAAGAAAACCTATGATTAACACACAACAGTGTCCCAGGGTTTACTTGGGGAAACTCAGCTGTGGTCAGGAGGAAACCAATGAAAGGAGAAGAGAATAAAGTTAGGAGTCCCACACACCCAGATTCAAGTCTCACTTCCACTGCTGACCCGTACCCTTGACCAAGTTAGTTAAGCAAGCTGCCTTGTCAGTGTATTGGACCTAATGAAAACTACCCTGTGGGCTTGTGGAGATTAAACGAGTGGTTATAAGAAGTATGGTAGACACCCAGCAGGTCCTGGGTCACCATTAGGATCTTTCCATTTTGTCGCAGAAAGCGCTCCCGGCTGCTGGCTTCAGGGGCACTCAGCCAGGGAGATATCCCACAGCTGTGGGAGGCAGGAAATTGCAGGGCTGGTTGACTTGCTGGAGAAAGAAGGGGAACATTGAGAGCGCCCCTAGTCTGGGACCTGTGGGTCTGGGGATGAAACCAGGACAGTAAGTCCAGGCAGAGTAGTGCCCTACAGAACAAAAACAAAAGTTGTGCAACTCAGCTCCTGCTGCATGACTTCAGACCGGTTCGAAGAGAGGCTCCCTGATTTATTTATTTTCTTAGGTTAGACACAATATCACTCCCGGTTTCAAATCGCGTTTCATGATGTTATTCTTTGCCAGACTCAGTGGGTTTTTATTGTGTCTTTTCCCCAGCCTATAATAACAAAAGGAAGAATAAATTTTAGGTGGGGAAATTAGTCGCTCCGCTCCCGCCTGAAAATTACCCTGTACGGCTGTGCGGAGGTGCTGTCGAGGAAGAAAGATTCTCCAGTTCCACGGCCCAGGGCTGGGGGCGGGAGTCGGAGTCTTGAACAGAGGCTGGTGGCAGTTAGATATTTTCCAGTTGAGACACCGGTATATCCCAGATGCACTTGTGTTTTCCATGTGTCTGTCACTCACTCCAAAGAACAAATGCTAATAAAGACATTTTGCTTAAATCAGACTCAGGTGGCCTTGCACAGGGACCAGCCAAGACAGCATCATGTCGGGTGAGCGCTGACACCAGGGAGGTGAAGTCGCTGTAGCTGACAACTGAAGCTGCCCCAGGACTTCAGGCCAAGCCTTTCTGGTTTCAATGCACTAACTCCATTCTCCCACAACCTCGCTGTCTCTGTAGAAGGACACAGGTAAAATGCTTGGTCCAGCACCTAGCACATGGTAGGCTTGCAGTAAAGGTTAGTGCTTCTCTTATTCTCATTGCAATTCCTAAAACTCCAAGCAGTGTGATTGCCAATGGCAGGATCCGGGAGCCACTCTCCCCGCCAGCCCCAAAGGTCGTGAAGCCACCCTTTCCGATGAATGTTCTCTGCAGCATTTCCTTTCAGCTTAATGGCACTTGGAGCAGGAGGGGAGCCTCAGTTTCCCCGGTTTGGGATTTTTACAGGCAAGGAAACCAAAGGCTAGGGCTTGCCTGGGAATGTCTAGTGAGGAGAGCACACACGTATCCTTGTCTGAGCTGCCTTTCCGCTCCCGTGGGGCCTGACGGGTTTAGAAAAAGCCCCAGAGAGCCTCCTTGAGACCAGCTCTGGTCTACGGAGCAGGGTAGGGTTGTTCGTTTGTACTGAGATCGCAGGTACCAGATGACTGAGTTGGCTTCCGAAGACTCCCATAAGGAATTAACACCAACCGTGGCTGAAAGCAACATGCAATCTTTTTCCATCACAGTTCCAGAGACTGGAAGTCCAAAATCTATATCGCTAGGTCAAGGCCAAGGCATTGTCAGGGCCACGATGCCTCCTCGGCTCCGGGGAGGGTCCGTTCCTTACCTCGGCAGCATCTGGCACTGCTTCACTTGTGGGTGCCCGTCAGAGCCAACCTCCTCAACAACTCTCTGCTCTGAGTCCATAACACGTTTTCCTTGTTTCAAATCTCCTCTCCTTCTCTCTTATCAGCATACTTATGAGGACATTCAGGAGCCACCAGATAAACCAGGGTACTCTCCCCACCTCAACACCCTTATTACCTTAATCTCACCTGTAAAGATTCTCTTTTGCCTATAAGCATTCACAGTTCCTGGGATTAGGATGCAGGTTTCTTTGGGGGCCCATTTTTTCAGCATACCACAATGAAATAAATTCACTGTTCTGTTAGTTTGCCTTCAAGGAGCAGGGAGGAGAATGTCAGTTAAAAGGGAAGAGAAAGCGAGGAAGAAAGAGGGAGAGAGGCTGATACCTGGGCTAAGCACTCACCTGAAGGCCCCAGGCAGCGCCTCTGAGTTTTGGGGGTGCTGAATGAGCAGTCAGGACGCTCACTGGATGCTCTTGAAGAAGGTCACACTATGCACCATGAGCTGACTGCCTGCTCTTGTAAATAAAATGGACCGGCCCCCAACATGCCCATTTGCACACATATTGTGGTTGCTCCCGAGCACGCGGACTAGGCTGTTGACCACGGTGTGACATTAACCATATGACCCGCAGCCCTAAGATGTTACTCTCTGTCCTTTTAAGAAAAAGTTCTCCAACCCCTACACTAGGGGTGCATGGGAAACAGGGAGATGACTCTCGTTCATTTTTTGTTTTCTTTCTCTCCTCTTGGTTTCATTTTGGATGGTTTCCAATGCTCTGTCTTCCAGTTTACTCATCTCTTTTCAGCAGCATCTAATCTGGAGTGAAAACCACCCTGTGTTTTTGTTCCCCAACCCCCCACTTTCAGGCATTGTATTTTTCGTCTCTAGATCAGCTTGGATCTTGCTACGCAGTTTCTCTGTCTCTACTCACCAGGCTCCATATTTCCTCTACCTTCTTGAATGTAGGGTATGCAAGCGTTATTTTAATGTCCTTGCCTACTGTTTGTATGATCTGTCATTTCGAGGTATTCCTAGCGACTGATTCTTCTCCTCATTATGAGTCATATTTGTATTTCTTCTTTGCAGGCCTGAACATTTTTGATTGGATGTCAGGCTGTGATTGTAACAGCTACTCATTTATTCCCTATCAGCTCCAAATCCATTCATCACCTGCCCTGAGATAATGTAACTGGACCTGCAAGCAGTTTCTTTGCAGCTGGTGTGATTTTCAGGTTTGTCAGTAGAGGGCGCCAGTGGTGGGGGGAATTATTCTGATGAACGTCTCTGGGCTTCTGGCTCTTCCTGCCTGACTGCCAGTGCAGAATGGGGACATCCCGGGTATTCACTGTCATCCATTTTTCTCAGCCTTTCATCAACTGCTCCCCATCAAGTTTCAGGAGTTCCCCCTCCCCCTCCCCGGGCCCCAGAGGTGGATTCTCTACCATGATTTTCCAGCTTCAAGTCATCTATGACCCAGAGGGAGAATTTTCTGTCGCTAACCACACCAGTCCCCTGGTCCTCTGCCCACTGCAGTGACCCACCCCAGAGGGCAGTTTCCTTCTGACCCAAGAATTGTGCGCCAGCTCCGGCCCAGGGCGAACTAGGGCATACCTTCTCCAGTGAAGTTTGAATTCCAGCTTCGGGTCTTTCCTTCACCTCTAAGGAAGTCTGTGAAGTTCACTTTACCCACTTAAAAGTTAACCCCTGTCATACTGAATAATTCTTTATAGTAAGCTTTCCCCATTCAGATCACTATGTGGTGTCTCTCCCCCGATGGGACCCTGAATCTTACCGGACCTTATGAGCTTTACTTTGTTGGGTATGCAATATTTTTCTGTTCCTATAAATATGTTTGAGCTTTGTTCTGGGATGTGGTTAAGTTGCTTGGGAACAATTTGATCCTCCCAAGGTTTGCTCTTAAGCTTGAGTAAGCAGAACCAGACAGTGCTTAGTCTACAGTTAATTATGTCCCCACAACCAAGGGAAAAGCCCAATGTCCCATGAATTATAAGGTTTTCTTCTGGTAAGAACAGAGTATCTCTGATCCTGTGTGAAATCCAAGGATTGTTCTCTCTGCTCCTTTCTGGTGCTGCTCTCTCTGACTTGTGATTATTCCCCAAACATTTGGGCTGATGAGTACTCAGCTGACCACTCAAGGGACACCCTGGACAGGTTTCTAGAAGCATCTCTGTATGAAGTTCTCTCCTCTCCAGGTCTCTGTCTTACAGACTAGCTACCCTGGACCCCAGCCAGCACTGCTCCATGAAGCTCAGGCATCTGTCTTGCTCCAGGCTTGGGGGTGGCGTGGGGAAGGGTCCTCTTTACTCAACACCACAGCATCTTTCCAGTCAGTGCTTTAGCTCAGGTCTTATTTTTCCAGGAACTTCTTTACCAGCCTACTTCATCAGGCTCTCTAGTCAAGCCCCCAAGGATTAGATAAATAGTTCAGGAGGCCACCTTCATTTACTCATTCATTTGGCATGCAGGCAGTGGCATATTCCACTTACCAGGCACATTCTGTTCTAAAGAGACAGTGCCCACCCTCACAGGACTGGAGTCTAGTCAATTCACTGGCAGTGCATTGGTTTCATTCAAGAAACAGAACCACCGAAGCATGGGGCACCCATGTCAGCTGATCCATCCCGGACAGGGTCAAAGCAATGGCATGGCCATTGTCTGTAATGAACACTCTTGGTCCCTGGAGCACCAGAAACATCTCGCCTGCAGCAGCGCCGACTTCAGGAAACCCCTCCTGCATCCTCACATACTGTCCATACAGCCCAGAGACACCATCCCTGCCACCACAGTTGTCCTTGCCTGGTCCTAAAGCCTTCAGCCCCGCTGCTCATCCTTCTCCTGGGAGACCATGTCCATAGACGAGGTGGGTCATCTTTGTCCTGGGTTTTCTGTCTGGATTTCACGCTGGACAGTTAAGTAGGGAAATGGTTTAAGCCCTGAATTTTAACTTCACCCCAGAGGTTTGTAGGGCTTTCGTTTGTTTGTTTGTTTCAAGATTGCTTTAAGGGTTAGATCTTTTTTTAAATAATTATTTTTAAAGATACCTATCTCTATATAATAGCCATGATTGTCATTGTTAAAATAATCACTCCTTATGATAGCTCTTATGTATTCGACACTGTCTTCAGGGCTCTGGCTTTGCATGTATAGAATAATTCTCATTACATGTAAATATAAGTATAATGAAATAATTATAAGTTAATCTCCACTTGCAGAAGCCCTGCGAGGTACATAATAACATTATCTTCATTGCAAAGAAGAAACCAAAAGTAAAGTCAAGAGCCATCTGTGTTGACATCTGTGTCACCTTTGGATGCACCTGTAACAAAGCCACATTCAGGAAGAAGTTACCCAGTCTCTTCAGGAGGAAGACAGAGACTGGCAGTAAGGAAGGCACATCAACCAGAGGCTTCTGGGTCCTCAAACCTGCTGAGCTTTTGTCGATTACAGGTTCCCAGCCCCCACAGATTGCGTGCATCGGAATTTTTTGGTGGAAGTCACAGAACTGATTATGTCTGCTCCCCCAAGTGATTCTGGGGCCACCCATCCAGGTGCCAGCTGCGGGGAACGCAAGCGGATTTCTCCTTTTTTCAGGGGAGAGTCCTGAGGTGTGGAGGGGTGAGTGACTTTAACAAGGTCCCCAACTGATTTAGTTCCAAAAAGGGCAAGGTGACCTGGACAAGGATCTTCTGTGGCTGGAGGTGGAGAAGCCAGGTGTAGGGATTTTCTGATGGACAGATGTCCACTGGGTTTTCTCTGCACTGGCCGTAGACCTTGCCGCAGACAGGCTCCTCTGAAAGCTGGACGCGGTGGAGACAGGTCTAAGAGCTCAAAGTAGCTCTAAGATGGGTAAACTAGATTCATGGAGGGTATATACTGGGCAAGTCAGCCATATGACACCCTTGAAGTATGTTTTCACATGAGGACAATGACATCAGGTCTCCAGGATACTCTCAGGTTCCTTGTACTGAGATGGGCCTTGGGTTGGAAGTCTCACAGTAAAGGACCTGCGTGGCATGTACGTAGCTCCGAGAACTCCGCCCTTGTCGCTTTCCGTCACCGTGAATTTTTGTCTCAGGGTAGTTACTTAGTCTGACCACAAGGCGGCGCTAACGGTCTTGGTGGCCAAGGGAGGGCGGCAGGCTTGGACAAAATTGTTAAAATTGTCTCCTGAATGGATCAAATCTTAACATTGTTTCCTGTTTGGCACTTTCCAGGTTTAATACAGTGAACTTGCACGAATTTTTTTAAAGCAAAATTAGGTAGAGGGTGGGGAATTATCATTTAATAAGCTTTTTTTTTTTTTTTTGGACACTTTACGTGATTACATGTAGGATAATTATTTAATCAGTGTGAAAATGTTCAGACTTGACATTTAACAAGTTTCTACGTTGTACAAGGTCTCATACGCACATTTATTGATGCACATTACATTGATGTGACCTTATGTGGCGGCTCACTTGGAACCAGTTTGTTGACTGTTTCATGTGAACTTTTACTTAGTCCTCCTCCCAGCAGTGCGGCCTCCCCACGAGGTGGATGCTGATTATGTCTGCTCCCCCAAGTGATTCTGGGGCCACCCATCCAGGTGCCAGCTGCGGGGAACGCAAGTGGATTTCTCAGAAAGTATGTGGGAGTGAAATGATGCCTCAGGACAACTTGCAATCCAAGGTGGAGCAAGGCTGCTGACATCACTGCCTAATCTAACCTAATTGCAGTGCCACTGCACTGAATTTTACCATAACTTAACGTTTACCCTCTGTGTCCACTTCATTTACTGACAATTTTTGTGATTATAAATAAAACTGTAGAAAACGGCCTTTTCTTGATTCAGGAAATATTTTTAGAAGTGAACTTACCAATTCTAAACATGTTTAAGTTTCTTGATAAATACAAAACCAAATAGGAAAAAAGAAATTCAGGAACCATTACACTCCATGTTTTTTTAAAGGAAAGGAGCAGGCAGAAATGAAGGTGAGCAGAGGCAGGCAGGCTGGAAGAGAGAGGAGGAAGAGCATGTTTTATTTATTCTATTGACTTGTTCATCTGGGTTGTTCCTGCCAGCCCCTTGGGATGTAAGTGGACTGCACCCAGTCATTTGTCCACCAGGGTGTGCCAGAACTCTGGATATTTTACCATATTAGTAAATGACTGGGTGCGCCCTGTTGGAACAGCAGGTAACTCCTCCAACTCCAGCTAAACTCAGTCCACATGCATCCCAAGGACTAGGGTTCACCTAGTAGGATTGGGGGGCAGTAACCAAAATCAACTAAAATGAAAATAAATGATTCTTCCTCACTCTTCCTGACTGGTGGCCTGCCTGCTTGCCTGCTTGCCTGCTTGCCTGCTTGGCTTCATTCCTGCCTGCATCTTTTCTTTAAAAAAAAGAAAAATCACTGTTAATTTTTCTAGGCATATTAGTGATATTGCAATTATTTTAGAGGAAGGAAGCAGGTAGGAGTGAAAGCAGGCAGACAGTAGGCAGGACTGAAGAGAGAGGAGATAGAGGCATTTATTTATTTAGTTGTGGTCCGTCTGTCTGGGTCCACCCAGCGGGCAGACTGTGTCTCCCAGGCACAGGACCTGAGCCACCAGGGTGTGCCAGTGATCATGTATTTTTAAAGAGCTTTTTCTAGTGATACACAGTGAAGTGTTGATGAATGAAATAATTTTATCTCGAATTTGTGTAAAAATCGTCCAGTTGAGGGGGCTGAAAAAAAGAGTAGGTATGTTTGTTGATTGTTGATAAAACTGAAGTATGGGTACACCCGTGTCGATTAGGGGATTCCACCTTTGTACGTGCTTGAAATTTTTTTATGATAAAAAGTTTAATAGTAAAAGTAGAGAGCTGGAAAGGGTCTTAGAGTTTGGGTCCTCGTTGTTTTTTTGTTTTTGTTGTTTTATTTTTTCCTTTTAAAGGAAGGTGCAGCTAGGAATGAAGGCAAGTAGCAAAGCAGGCAGGAATAGAGGAGGAGGAAGACTTTTATTTATTTTTATTTAGTTGTACACCTTGGCTGTTCTCCCTGACCCTGGATGCAAACTGGGATCCTTCGGATGTATGTGGACTGCTTCAGCCGAAGGCAATGGATCAAACCACTACTCCACCAGGGCGCGCCTGGTCCTTATTCTTTTTAACTTCCAGGAGTCATCCAAATTTTAATCGATATTCTTGTGACAATTTCATGCACAGGCTTCCCAGCCCCCAGTCTGTTAAAAATCTGAAAATTTCCCCCATCTTAGTGGGAAAACTCACCTATCCCTTTAAAATGTAAAAGCACCATGTTTTGTGTTTTAGGGACAAAGGTGAGCATCGAGCATTTAGAGACTGTCCCCTGGAGGAGATCATAGCATCAAAAAGAAAAGCCACTTGGTCACTTTGTCCACACACACCTCCATGGCTTAGTCAGCCTTCCACCTGCATCTCCTCCTACAGCCTGACACCTTCTATCCACTGTCCCACATTCTTTCCCGGGACACATCAGCCTCACCTGGCCAGCTCGGTGCCAGCAGCTGTGTGACCTGTCGCACAGCTCCGTGCAACTGGTCCCTGCAGGGTAGGCTCCGAAGAAGTTGCAGGCTTGGAACATTGCCTTTCTTTCTTAGTCTTGATTGTTCCATCCTCAAGAGCATTTTGTAAGGCAACAAACCCCGCTGCTGTGGGTTTTTATTAGGTTTCGTGGATATTGAATGGAAAGCTATCGGAGTGACTGATCTACGCCACCAAGTATGGGAAAGATTTTTGCACTTTCCTCAGGCCTTGGAAACTCATTGAAAAAAGCCAGACTAGAAGTCTTGTGCCTCTTTTATCTCGTGGTGCCATTGTTCCAGGATGGGACTTGTCAGGTTGAAGCTTCTGAGGCCTCGAAAGACATGACGTCTGTCACAGCTCTGCGGAGAGAGAACGAGATCTCTGTCTCAGCTCAGCAGCTTCTAGTCTAAAAATATCTCAGCTCAACTGCAGGAACACCTTTTCTCTTTCCTTCTGGAAAATAAAGCTGGAGTCAAAGGGGACCTTTCCAAACTCTGACCAGATAGAACATGTGTCTGCAAGAGCAGAGGTGCAGAGTAAGAGGTGCTTCCTCAGGTCCATCTCTTGGAGGACTCGGTCCTTCATAATGAGTGACTTGAGGGCCTTTGATGAGCTGGACTTGCAGAGGAAGAGAGACAAGACTTCTGTCCTTCCAGAGCGCAGGGTTCAGGGGCCGGGATGCTAATAGTTACTTGACTATGTCCTTTGGAAAGTGTCAGAAAGGAGACACAGAGCACCAGAGGGACGTGGGCCACTCTCAGTTCTAGCCCAAGAAACCGGCTTGCCCAGGCGACAGGTTAGATTTCACCGTTAGAGGAGGCAGACTCTGGTGAAGATGAAGAGGCCTGAGAAGAGAGCGGTGGCTATTGATGGAAAAGGCAGGGATTTGATATTGATTGACCTGCAGGAAGGGAGGTGAGGCAAGGAGGTTTCCAGCTGTTCCCTGCGCAGTCTGTCAGCATAAACGTTAATGAGAATTATAGCGGATACATGGATTCTATAGCCAAGCTTTTGCAAAGGTCACTGAGACACAATCCCAGTGGCACAGGGGCCTCGAGTGATGCCAGCCAGGCCCCAGGCTGTCTCATCCTTCAGCGCAAAGGTGAGTGGGTCACCTCCATGGCTTACTGTCCATGTAAGCAGCTCTCCCCCGGAGCCCCCCACCCACGGATCAGATCCTCGTCAGTGGCGGCCTTATCTCCTTATCAGGCATTTTACTTTTTGGTATTCAACTCTTGTCTCCCAAACACCATTGAACAGTCATGGTGGAATTGGATGGGTTTGAAAACCTAGCCACAATCTGATCACTCTCCATGTTAACAGTTAAGTTCTCTGCTTCCAGCTCTGTGTAAAGTGCTGGGGGGAGCAAACTCATGGGCACACTGTTTGGTGATTGTCATAGACATCTCGGGCCATGTCCTGGTG
>RJWH01005002.1:13995-88764 GCA_004363575.1 Solenodon paradoxus | reverse complement strand
GCTAATCATAACCTCCTTCTCTTACAGGAAAACAAGGTTTCTCTCCCTCGGGGTGCCCACTCTGTCCTCCATTCAGCAGAAAGTAGCAATTTGACATTGAGTGGTCTGTTCCCTTTCATCTATTATTTAAAAAAAAAAAAAAAAAAAAAAAAGGCAGGAATGAGACAGGAGACAAAAGAAAACAAAAAAACTGAAAGTTGTCACTTTCCAGCCAAGATGAGAAACGGAACGTTTTGCAGTATGAAGCAAGACCAGATGTTGTTCAACCCCTCCCATTTACCAAAGTTAAAGACGTCACCCCCACGCCTTCACGCTTGCCTAACATTCCATCCCATCCTGATAAGACATCCCCTATTACCTACCTCTAAATCAAGAGTATGCCAGGTAGCCTTATCAGGATTCCACTCCTACCCACCCCACCCTCCAGCCCCAGCCATGCTTGCCAGGGACTTCCCCTTAAAAACCTCTCCCTCACAGCTTCCATTGGGTTACTCTTTCTGCCTCTTCTCAGAAAGGAGCTTGGAACAATAAAGTCTCCCTTAGAGTCCATCTGGCACCCTTGTCTCTGCCTCTTATTGTAGAACCGGTTTATAGTGGGATTAGTTTCTTTTCTGAAAAATGGAACAATAAAATCCTTTCTATTTATCATATGGGTAAAAAAAAAAAATCAATGTTATGATTGGGAAATCATTTACATTTAAAATATAATGAATCATAAATATTTTTTGCTTTTAATCATATACCTCTTTTATTTTTCATTTACTTTAAAAGAAAGCTATAATATAATGAAATGAAATAAACAGATAGACCCCAGCAAAAACTCACAGGACACAAGATAATGGCTGCAGGGGATGGGAGTAAGAGGTTGGGTGTGGTGGGTGCTGACAGGGGAGGGAAGAAAAGCAGGAAAGAGTTGGTAAAAGATACTGGAAATCTGGTGGTGAGTGTGGTGTGAAATACAGACTGAGATACAATTTCAATATCCTAAAATGAATATAGCATCTTATATAAATGATATATAATCAAAACAGGACAGTTAGCTAGTGCTTATAGTATAAAACAGACAAAATGGAAGATAGCTATATTTGTGCTTGCAGGAAGAAGGAGGAATAAAGATAGACCTTAGGACACAAGGGAAGAACATATTTACCTACAAGGACTAGGAACACATGTATTTCTAAAGTCTTAGTCACAAAGTCACATAATATATGGGAAAATCTTGCCCAGTATTAGATAAATTATTGTAATTGCCATGAGCTGTTAGCCAAAATGCCTTGTATTGAAAGCAGAGAGGGTAGTGACAGATACATCAAAAAATTTATAAGTTGCTTTTTAAATCAGTTTTACTGAGTTAACTTTTGATTATGTTATTATATGTTTCAGGTGTATATCAATATAGATCAACATCTAAACAGACTCTGTAAGGTCACCAATACTTCCCTTCACAATTAACACCTTTCACCTGATTCATCCAAGTGTCTTCTGCCTTCCTTTGTGACAATCACTAACATCGTCTTAGAGTCTAAAAGTTTACTTTTGTTTTATTTACTTTGTTTGGTGTCCCTATATGTCACTTATGTATCAATCATATTATGTTTGTCATTCTGCCTCTGACCTGTCTCACTGAACGTAGTACCCTCTGGGTCTATCCACGTTGCTGTAAATGACAGGAGTTCATACATTTTATAGCTACATGTCATTCCATCATGTATATATACTACATCTTTATCCAATCATGTGCTTGCTGAGTATTGAGCATTCCTATTGTTAGTTTTGGATATTGACTTTTCCTCAACTTTACAAAGTAACAGGAATGTATCATATGGAAATATTTGAATAGGTAGCTTCAGAAAGTGTAATCAACCACAAAAATTAACATCATAAGCAACTAAACAAGATGATTTAAAATAATAACTATATTATTTATTTTGTTTACATTGCTACATTCATTTTACATGTTGAAATTGCTTCCTAGTCTCTGAGTATTTCACAACGAACCCACCACCAGAGCTCTAGTGCCCTTAGCACCATCTTGTTCCCTCCTTGATTCCCTCCCTCTCCAACCCCACCTGGCAACCATAGTCTTGTGTCCTTTGAATTTTGATGGGATTTTTCCATTCATTTGTTTTGTTTCTTTATATTCCATATGAGTGAAACCATCCTGTATTTCTCTTTTTTGCCCTGACTTATTTTGCTTAATATCCCCTCCAGTTCAATTAAGATCATTGCGAACGACACAATTTCATTTTTTTAAATAGCTGCATAGAATTCCAAGCAGCAATGATTTTTTAGACAACTTCCTAAGACAACTATTGAGGATTTTGTTCATTATGTTATTCAGTGTTTTATATAGCGAGCCTTGTGATAGAATTCCTCCACATTCCAGTGTTAGAAAAAAGACTGTTCTTCCTGATATTTGTTTATTTCCTTCTATCAATCAGAATTATACAATGCATTGCCTTTCTCTTTTTATCTTGTCTTTCAGGGGCACTCACAGTTAAATTTCCAGTTAAGTTCTTTTAATTATCTTCTTGGTCTCCAGCATGAATATTTGCTTCTTTCTCTAAATGACATGTTTCTCTAAATGACATCATTCCTTCACTCAAAAAATTATTTAATTACCAAAGTAGAGGATGCCAGTTAATAAAGAGTTGAAAAATGAAAAAGTTAAAAATGTGAAAGCTCTTCTAGAGCTTTATTTGTCCTCTCCAAAATTAGCTAGAACTCATAATTTTCTGTGTATTTCTTATAATAGACACATATACACTTATATATAATAAGATTTACATCCTTTATTTGTTCTGCAAAATAAGATCTTCCTATACAAAACAGTTCAGATTTCTTTTTGATTTAGTAAATAGTCTTCTAAACTAGTGTATACAGATTTATATTTTAATTGATTCTGTCATATTATTTAATTATTTACCTACATGTGTCCAATTAATGTAATTTTAATTATTTCTTATTGTGAATAGGCTATAATGATCATGCCCGAAAAGAATTCCTTTTCAGGTGTAGTCTCAATTACAAGGAGTACAACTTCTGAGTCAAAAAAAATACAAAATAAAATTTTTGATCAATACTGCCAAATTACGTGTAAGCACATTGTAGCAATTTGTACTGGTTAATTAAAACAATACAGCAAATAACCACTTTATTGTAAATAGTCTTTAATACTTCTATTAAATGTATAGGTTCTGAGTTTTAAATAAATAAACGTGGAAGATTCTCATCTTAAATAATTAAGCAAGAGATAAAATCTGCCTTATTTTCATACTGGTAGCTAAAGTTACTGCAATCATTTCCTCTTCTGATTGAATTGTCTTGGTCAGTCCCTGCTCTGCCCTGTCTAAAGATTGCAGAGTAATATCCAGGGAGACTAATTTAAAATTGGCTTCTCAGTTTTTGTACTGTTTTGAAGACTCACAATTCTGGACCACAGGAAGACTAATTTTGCTTTACATTTTTCTGTACTGCCTAGCATGCAGGAAAAATAACAGCAACTAATTTGGACTGTCCACATGAATTCTGTGTACATTGTATTATATGTTTGTGAATCATTGAAAGATGTGGATGTTAAATAAAGATATCAGAGTGGAGGAAAATGGTACTCAATACTCTCTACCATCTTTCAAGGTCAAGATAGGTTTTATAATTTGGAAGCAGGGATGTTTGGTCAGTTGGATATGGAATAGTCAGATAGAATAACATAATAATAACCTCCAAACCTAAATATCTGATTTTTCACTCTATTCCATTTCTGTGATCAACTCAGGAATATATTATATTTCTTGCAAACTGTCAAATGGAACTACTGTAGGCAGTAACATAACATATTAGAAAATGGTTCAGTATGAGATTTTTTTCAATAACTACTTGAAAACAATTATAATAGGTTATGCAAAGTAAGCAGACATAAGAAGTGAACTTCATTTTTAAAAATGTGTTTTGGAGCAAGAGTGAAGAAAGAGATACTGAAAAATGCCAAACTTTCCAGGAAAGAAAAAATACATGACTTGACCATATTTTGAATCTGAAGTTGCAAACTTGACAGTGAGAAATACAAAATATGGAGATGATAAAGTTCTTACAGACTGGAATAAAAAGAAAATTAATTTAACATTTAAACAAAATGTCACTCCTAGGCATACTTGAGCAGAAGAAGGAGGCATCAGAGAACTTAAATGTAGGACAATTTAAATGATTAAGTCTGAGGAACAGAAAGGAAAAATAATTGAAAAAGTGAACACAGCTTCAGAGGCCTGAGAGACACCATTATCAAACTAATATATACATTGTGGACATCCCAGAAAGATAAGCAAGAAATAAATAAAGAAAATATTTGAAGACATCATGGTCACAAATTTCCCAAGTTTGATGAAATACATGAATATAAACATCTAAGAAGCTCAACAAGCTCCAACCAGGGTGAGCCAAAGAAACCCACACTGAGACACATTATAATAGAATTGTCAAATGACCACAGCAAAGGGATTTCTTGAAAACAGAGAGAGAAAGGTATTTCATCAAAAAGATCCTTTTTAATATTATTTACATATTTCTCATCAAGAAAATTAGAGATCAGAAGGTCTTTTCCTGTCAAGCAAGAAAACTAAGGGTAGGAAAACTACCCTTAAAAAGGAAGGAAAAAATTAAGACATTATGAAAAAAAACAAAAGCTGAAGGATTTAATTACCACTAAACCTTCCGTAGAAGAAACACCAAAGTGAGTCCTGCAGGTTGAACTGAAATACAATAGAGAGCAACTCTAAGTCATACGAAGAAACAAGGGCAACCTATGGAATGGGAGAACATATATGAAAATCATGTGTCTGATAAAGATTTAACACTTAAATAAGGACATTATATAAATCATTAACAAAAAAATAACAAAATAATAAGCTTATTTTAAAAATAGTCAAAAGACCTGAACAGAAATTTCTCCAAAGAAATCAGACAAAAGATGTACCAACAGACAAATCACATACCAATAGGTATATGAAAATAGGCTCAACGTCACTAATTATCAGAAAAATGCAAAACAAAACTACAATGAGCTATCACCTCACACCTGTTAGGATGGCTAGTATTTAAAAAAAAATAGACAAGTTTTGGCAAGGATGTGGAGAAAAGAAAACCATGGTGCCCTACTGGTGGAAATGTAAATTGGTACAATCATTCTAGAAAACAGTATGGAAGTTCCTCAAAAAGATATGAAACAGAACTATGAGTGATTTAGCAACACCCTTCTAGGTATTTATCTGAAGCAATTGAAAAAAGATCTCAAGGAGATATCTGAACTCTCATCTCATATTCATTGCAGCATTATTAACAATAGCTAGGGTCTGGAAATAACCTAAATGTCGATTAACAGATAAGCAGAAACAGAAATAGAATACACACATATATATAATACATATTATATATATATATATATGTATTTATATTTAGCCATAAACCAGAAGGAATATCTGTTATTTGTGACAACATAGATAAATTTTGAGGACACTACACTAAGTGAAATAAGCCAGCACAGAAAAACAAATACTGCATGATCTCACTTGTATATGAAATCTGAAATAGTCAAACTCATAAAAGCGTAGCATATAATAGTGGCTACCAGGAGCTGAGGAGAGAGGAAAAAGAGGAAGTGATGATCAAAAGAAAAAAAGTTTCAGTTATACATGATAAATTGGAGAAATCAACTGTGTAGTATAATGACTATAGATAAATCTACTGTATACTTAAAATTTGCTAAGAGGGTAGATTTTACGTTGTGTTCTTCATACACACATACACACACATACACATACAAACACATGCACATGAATACACACGCATACACACATACACTCATAGTAATACCGGCAAGTACTGGCTGGCAGGGGCAGCGGGTGGGGGTGAAGGGTGGGCACATGGGTCTGAGAAGAGCCTGTTGTGCAAGCCCTTGGGGAAGCCACAACCAACTAAAAGCTGCTCCTCAGATTATAGCTAAATTTATGGCCTTGATCCTGGTGATGGTTTCATGGGTGTAGACTTTTCCCCAAACTCGTATCAAGATGTATATATTAAATATGTAAAATTTTTTATAACATACTGCAATAGAGTAAAATTTTTAAGTGCTCTTAGTTAAGGTATGTACATGGGTAATTATGAAAACTAATATTATTATAAAAGTGGTTTCCAACACCAGTTTTTAAAACATTTTTAAAATCAATCATTAGTCTTAAAACTATTATTATTATGACTCTTTAACTCATATTTTTTATCTATTTCAATAAACTAAGTATTATAAAAACAATTATTGGCTTATATTTTTGGACATGAATGTATAAAGATGTAGTTTTGTGGCACCAATTACTGAAAAGGGTACTAGAACTCTATAGGAATAGAATTTTTACATGTTCGTGAGGTTAATCCTTGGGCTCTCAAAGTCTGTCCAGAAATGAAAAATACAATAAAAATCAGGCTCCTGTGAGGAAATGAAGATGAGAAGACATTCATGAGGTACTATAGACTTGAGTAATTTTTACTCAGCCCCAGAAGACCAGGGTTAAAGTATAGAAGAGCACCAAATGATAAAGGAAAGGAGAAAAAAATCAGGGATATGCGTTATCTAAGACCATACTGCTTCAAGAATATTTTACATCTCATCTGTAGATGATCTGCCTCCTTGGACAGATAGATAACTCAAAATGTTGACGAGAATAAGAAGAAAACTAAATTTCTCTTAAACCGATTTAATGGGCATTTAATAGTGTATAATCATAAACCCAGTTCTATCTCTTAACCAGGTTGGGTTTTCTCTACTATTTGGTAGAAGTTCCCCAAACCAATATCTATCACTCACTTTACAAAGATCCCTAAAACTGCCTTATCAATAGTTGTTTGAAAAGGATCTTGGGTTGCTAAAGTAGCTATAATTGAATAGATACATGTATTTCCTTAAGGAAATACCTTCCACAAAGTACAGGAGTGGTCTTAATTATTTTAGTCTAGCAGCATGTATAGACATGTACTTGAGCAGTGTTTTACTGTCATAAACTGTGGTCATCATTGTCATTCAATTTATATATCTAACTGGCAAAGCTGGCACCGAGATGTCCAAGGCTAATCTGGAGACTAGATTCCCACGTATTGCTTTGTTTATGGTGGAAATGGTAGTTCCATAAGGAGTTCTTAGAAAAGAAATGAAGAAATGTGGGTAATGTTTTCAAGGTCTTTTAATATTGCTCAATTCTGCCAAAAGAGACTACAGACTGCTAGAATGAAAACTCCTTTCCTATATTACAAAAGGTTTCCCCATTCTCCTCATTTACAAGAGCTCATTTCCTAAAAAGCCACTCAGGAGTACAGTCAAATTCTCATTTAGAAATACTTTTTTAAAGAGTTGTACTAAACTTGCCAATGGAGAATTTTACAGAGAAGCTGTGCTCCATCAGTACTGTTCAAAGTAATACTAAATTTCTAATTACTTAATCCCAGTCTGTCTTGGGATAGCAGAGTACAGGACCCTGTTTAGCTACCATCCTTTCCAGCACTAGTCATCATTTAAAACTAAAAACTAAAAATTATTTTTTAAAAATAAAATTTCTTCTAGTCAAGTAAAGTTGGGTTGAAGTTTCCCAGAATAAGCAAAGAGACTGCCAAGTCAGTTTTTCAAGCCAATTATAAAAATTCTAAACCAAAACATTCTCGGGTTCCTGTTTCAAAGTATGTAGCCTCAGGAAGAAGAATCATCATGCGATGAAGCACTTTACACTCACAATTTTTAATCCTGCTTTTTTGAAATATTTATAACCTACATCCAATTATGACATATGACAATGACATATGACATTTGAAAAGTTAATGAAGTAGGATAGAAAAAAAAGAAAAAAATAGATAGAAAAAAAGAGTAGATTGAATTTCCTATGGGCTTACACACCAACATATACTTGAATAAAAGACATAATTGCCTTCTATTTTCTTCTCACCCCCACTAACCTCCCCAGTCCATGCCATTATTATGGTGACTGATGTTTGCATTAAGAGTTTAATTAAGATGCCTGTACTTTGCAATTGAACAGACACTAAATAAAGATTACTTCAGCAAATATTTCAAAAGGCAATTTCATCAGCCATAAGAAGTATCTAATTAAATAATTTATGAAAAATCAATTTATTAGTATTAGCTAAATCACAACCTTCTTTCCTTCTTTTATAGGCTAAATAGTGCCACTCCCCCCGCCTCCAATTCATAGATTGAAGTCCGAACTCTTAGTAGTTGGAGCGAGGGCCTTGTATTTCTTTCTTGATAGTCAGGCAGATTGCACTGGGCAAAAGGAAATGCTATAAACAGATCTTTACTAATGTACTGGTGCAATATCGGGCAAGGGAACACATACTATAGTCCCATGCGAAATCTAGGATTTTTAGTGAGCCAATGACTCTACAGTGTACACTTCACACAGGTTTCTTAGTCCCCAACCACTTTAGGTGGGACAGGAGGATAGTATAAACTAGAGTTGGATATTTCCCTTCTCCCAGATGGAAGACTAGAACCAGCTGGGATTAGTTATGTTCCTTCCCCTAGATCAATAAGACTTGGTAAAAACATAGCAGTTAGGCTCTTTTGAGAACAGAGCTTGTTAAGAAGAGTACTCTGGTATATTACAGAATGCTTTCCCCACCCCTTTTGAAGGCATGAGGAGATTTAATTACAAGGTTCACTGTGGAAACCCTTAGAGTTTCAGGAGGTAAAACCTATAAAAATGGGGAAGGCACCCCAAATGATAAAGGGTTCCTATAGAGCTTTTATTTCTCATAAAGTTCACACTGAACCTCCAGCAATTTGTCAATTTAGTTCGGGTTTTCCTATGTTGGTTTTCCCAGATTAAGGGGTGACCATGTAAAGACACAGTAGGCACCTGCAATTCAAGAACAAAACAAATCTGTAACACTTTCATCTTGGACTTCCAGCCTCCAGATCTATGAGAATATACATTTCTGTTGTTTAAGCATAACTCTATGCTATTTTGCTATGGAAGTGCCATGTATAACTTGATCTCACTACAGGATTTTCTTTTTAATATGTGTAACATGTCAATTTGTTGATGACTGAAAATATTAAAACATATTTGCCAGAATTCAAACTCAGGTTTCTGTGATAATTGTGAAGCAGCTGAGATTTTACTCCTCTTGCAGTAAGCCTGCTTCAGTTTCATAGACCCTGGCAGAACACATAAGAATGCTGGGTCAGAGACAAGGCAGGCAGAATGAACTTTATATTCACAATGGTCTTCCTTACCCCTAAAGTCTTACAAAGATTACATGCTGAGCTCAGATGAATGGTATGCCTGAAGTAGGTTTCCATGAAAGAGCCCAAAGTTAGAAAACCTCATTCTCTTCTAATCGGCTCCTAAGACCTTTTCCTCATCCAGGGGCCTTATAGAGTGGGGTAAAGACTTTAATTGGTCAGCAAATAGTTGCCTTTCAAACTGGTTGGAGGGTCCTTTTGGCCTTTGAGCTGATTGGTGGAGTTCAGGTACCCTTCTTTAACCTTCCTTATCCTTTCCTTCCAATCCACTCTTCTCCTTCCCTCTGCCCATGCCTAATTGCTACGCAACAATTTCATTCATCCTTTTGTGCTACTGACTTGAAAGAACATCTCTCTAATCTGGCCAAACATACATTCAACTGTTCAACTGCCAACTTAACAAATCTTTCAGGTGTCTAACAGGCATCATAAACTTAACTTATCCAAAATGAAACACCTCATTTTCACACAAATATCTTCTACTCACAGCCTCCTCATATGGGTTAAAAGATACTCCAAGCTTCTGATAGTTCGGGCTTCCACACGTGTAGTTATATTTGTCTCTTTAATTTCTCTCATAGACTACATTTAGTCTATCAACAAATCAATCTTTTCTTTCTCTGGTATATGTTCAGAACCTACTTCTTACCTCATCTACTATAACTAATTCAGTCCAGAACAGTGTAAAGTGCTATTATCTCTCACCAGAATTAATACAGAAGCATTCTTGCTGTGACTATTTTAAGAAAATTTATTATTTTGTGGATTATACAGTTTTTCCTTATTGTTAGAAGTGATGATCTTTCCAGCTTTCTGGAGTCTACAGGAAAGCCAAAAGTTCTACTCAGATTTATGTTATTTATCCTAAGAAGATGCTGATATCTGAATAAAGATATATATATTTTTTGATCAATTTATAAATTGAATAAATTAGGAAAATGTAAACTTTTACATTAGTCAACATAAATAATTATAGCTGCTGAAACAACCAGCCTTCAGTTCCCTAAAGGCTTGCCATATAACATTTCTTTCTCACTCTTACTATAGTTTGATGTAGGCTAAGGGGCTTTCTTCTATGACCACCTTCCTAGTGGTGACTCTGAGATATGCCTTCCTTCAGATATTTCAACCATCTGAGTCCTTTTGGTTCTGCAGAAAGTGGGTAGAAAGGAAACTGAAAGTTATATTTTAGAACTAGGCCAGATATTTCTTGTCCAGATTCCACTGTTCCTAAGCTACCTGTAAAAGAGGCTGGACAATATCATCTTCCTGTGTGTCTATGAGGAGGAAATGGGATTAATGCTCATCTAACGTATTTCTGCTGGAGTGTCATAAATAGAATTAACAGTTAAAAAGACATCACATCCATATGTTGGAATATTATATATTCATTAGAATATGCTTTTATAAGAATTCCAACAATGAGAAATACTTGATAGAATATTAAATTAGAAAATAATATAAAACAAATAATAAAATAATATAAATTTGAATATGAACTTTATTATATGTGTATATGAATATTTACATATAAATCTATGCTATTGGCATGTGCTGGTGGAGCAATGGTTAGGTCAGTTGCCTCAGATACAGACTACATACCCCTGGGTTCAAGTCCCAGGTGTGGGGAGAAAACAACCAGTGTGAACAACTCAAAATGGAAATAAAATCAGTTGCTTCTTTCTCCTCTCTTTTCCTGTCTGCCCACTTGCTTTCATTCCTGCCTATACCTTTCCTTAAAATAAAACAAAAACAAAACAAAACAAAAAAAGACTATGTTACTAAGAAACTAATAAAGAAACTCAAAGAATTCAGTGACAGTCCTAGAAAGATAAGATTACAAGTGACTTGATTTTTTTCCATATGAAGTCTGTATTTTCCTGATATTTACAATAAGCTTGTTTCACCTAATGACAAAATACTTTGATGAGTGCTTATTTTAGGATGTAATTTAGAAAAAACATATCAAGAGCTTTTTAAGAAAACTAGTGCATTTAAACTTCAGGGAGCAAATACTTACAGCAACTTTGAAAATTACTCGTTTTTATATTCACAGTCCTCAAGTAATTTCTATTTGCATGGTATGATTCTATCTTTATTTAAGTCACTAAACACGATACAGAGACAGCACTGTGCTTCTAAAAATGAAATTCTGGAAACTACTGTAACTGGTTTTAGTACTTTTTAAATTATCGTTTAATGTAACCATAGTGAAAAGGATAGAATGTTTCAATTAATTATACATTTGGATAGTTATTAGTTAATATGAGTAAATGGAAAGGAATGGAAAGGATTGGATCCATCCTTTTTCCACTTCACTTTTTATATTGAAATTCATATTGATTTTAGGACTAAGTACTTTCCTCTAAATTTTTTTTTAAAGGAAAGGTGAAGGTAGGAATGAAGGGGAGTAGGTAGGAAGGGAGAGGGGAGAAAGAAGCATTTGTATTTTTTTTTATTTAGTTGCTTATCTTGGTTTTATACACACACACACACACACACACACAACCCAGTCCTGGAATGCAAATTTAGGTCCTTGGGCTGTATGTGGACTGTGATCGGCTGGAGACGGAGAATCTAATACTACTGTGCATGTTAAGAAGTTGTAGGGGTGCCTCCTCTAACTTCTTAATATGCACAGAAGCAATCACTGGCACGCCTTTCCCACCCAAATTGCTTGTATTTCTCTTACCGTCTGCTTAGTCAGTCTCTTCTTACCCAAATTTCCATTCAAAACCACTGTCAGTATAATCTTCCCAAAAAAAACGAACCTGATCCTGGGTTGGAACAGATGTGGAGTGAAATCAGAAGAATCCAGAGGCACAAAACTCTAGGGGTACCTAGCCTTTAGTATACACCAGTGAATGGGGAGAATGGGAAATCTGCTCAGAATCCTAAGGGAAATTGTTCCTGCTGCAGAAGAATGTTCCTACTGGGCTTTGGAAGAAGATGAGAGCAGACAAGACAGGCCAGTCGGATGTGCAGTTTTGAAGACAGTGGCTAGAAGTTTTCATGTGATATCTAGAGTAAAACTAAGAAGCTATTCAAAGATTCTAGCAATGCAGTGACAAGAATAGAAAATGGAATCTATTTTCTCTCCCCAATTTTCCCAATAAGACAGTGAAAGCTGCTGTCCACTTGAAGAACATTTGAATGAAAGCAGCCATTTGAATTTTCCCTGGGGCTGTCAGCTCACTTCATTTAATATTTAACCCAATTAGTGGTATCTTGTCTAAGAAGTGTACATAACACTGATTTTAGTGATTACTCTTTTTAAATTATTTAAATGAGTTTACTTTTAACAACCTAATGATTTGAAGGCTGCTGTGGAGGTAAAAAGTCAGGATGTCACCTCCTGTTCCCACTTCTGTGCTATGTCTTCTACTGCCTGGATCCCCAAGTCATGCCTGCAGGAATGCTCTTCTCCCTTCCTCCTCTTGCTCTATTTCTGATATACAATAAGATGCCAGCAACTTCTGCAAAGGAACCATGAAAGTGTACTCTAATAAAAAGCACAAGCCTTTAAGATTTAAGAACATTTCCCCCCTTTCATATGTAATAGAACATTTTAAACATATATTAAAACAGCAATGATAAGACATCCCATTTCTCCAGTTAATATAACTTTATAAAAATAAGAATTTGAAGCCAAGATCTGGAATAACAAGAGGGCTATAATTTGATAGGGAAAGAGAAGGACTTTTACCATACACGCACTTGCTGAACTCCAGCAATCGTTTGTCTGCTTCCCATTACAAGCATGAAAAATCTTCACAGATTGAACAGCATACTCTCATTACTGCCCAACCTGTTTCTATCTGCGTGTATCTAATTACCTCTTTATGAACAATTCTCCAAAGAGAGATGTTTTACAAAACAGAAACAATATACCTGAAGGGGAAAATCTGCACATCAACAATAGCAGAGAGAAAATGCTGGTTTATACTGATGCTCCCACTGTGAGCCCTGCTCCTGATCTTTGACCTTGTTTTGGGGCTTTGTCCAGACACGGGGAGTGGATAGGAGAATTTTAAAAGAAGCTTCATTTGAACCCTCAAAGCTGAAGGATGGTTGTTTGTATATAAAAGACTGGCAAAGAAAGGCCATTATGGGAGTCACAAGAAGTAGAGATGTAGAAATGGCAGTTTTCTACTAAATAACTTCTGTCCCGTGTGACTTTTTGAAAATCAGAGTCTATTTCTCATCCTTTTTTCTGAGCTGAGGCAGCCCCTCTCCAGAAATTTCTGCAGCTAGACATTTAGTCCAAGCTGTTGTTAAACAAAAGGGGGAAATGCCCATCTGGAGTTCAGGAGGTTATCTGACCTCTGCCAGAAGGGGCATCAGTGAAGACAGACCCTCGACACAAGAAGGGGCAGCTAGCCAACTATTGCTATTTGATAGTTCTAATAGTGACATCCTGTACCAAACATACACACATGCTTGGCACCTGCCTAAAATGCTGTCCCCAACACATTATCTTATGTCACCGTCTTGCCTTCAGACTGAGTTCTCTTGGGTCTGAAGCCATGAAGCAGAGAGCACCAGAAAGAGAGAGGGAAAGCTGGGTGCCACATACATGCTGTGACCTTCCTTCAGAGCCCAGAGAACTCAAGCAAACCCTCTTAGGTCTTGAATTCCTCAACTGTAATAAGAGAGTAGTATAAGGTTATCCCCAAGACTCTTCCCACTCTAGTGTGTCATTATTTTACACCATCTCATCAGATAGCCCTCCAACAGAATGAGATGCAGACATTCTAGGGAGAATGCACTGGTAGAGGAATTAGAGCCCACCCAGATCTTAGTCCTGACTATCATTTACAAGTTAGTCATCTCAGTCAAGTCACCTAGCCTGTCCTCATCATGGGGCAATAATGGGGAACAAATGATATAACATGCATTCATCAGCTAGTTTTTGGTGCTTAGCAAACCACACAAAAATTTAAACAATTAATTCTTTTCTATGACTGCAGATTGGCTACTTGGTTCTGCTGATCTGAGCTGGTATAGCTGGTCTCTAAAACTTGCTGGTGACTTGGCTTGAGCTAAGTGGTTCAGGATGGCTTTACTCACAAGTGTGGAAAATGGTAGATCGGTTGTCTAGGGGGTTGTCAGCTGAGTCTCTTCGCTTCTGCTAAATGTGTCCTTCATTCTCCAAAAGCTAACCTGGACTTCTTTACATGGTGGTTTCTGGATTACAAAGGTCAGGAGAAAAAGTCTATTCACAGGCCTCTATTCTCATTGTATTTGCCAGTATCCTGTGACCAAAGCAAGTCACCATGGCTAAGCCCAGACTTAAATGAAGAACTCAACGCGAAGAATGTCAAAGAATTTCTGTCCATGTCTGCAATCTACCAAAATACATATTGGAAAGAGCTTTGATGGTCATAAATTACATTACAACAATAAAGAAATGTTAACATTTACTTCACTTGCAAATATTTGATTTGATTTTTTTTCCAGCATTAAAAATACTCTTGTTGGTGCATTATCCACTGACTTCTTTATAACCTGACAAATGAATTGACTTCGATTGATTATTCATTGCCACTAAAGTCACCAACTGGGCCCTAAACTATGAGAAATAAGAATAAGGAAAGAATGAGAAAGTGAAGGTAACTGGACTATGTGAAGGAATGAGGATCCAGGAAAAAGCGAACTTCCAAAAATAGCTCAGGTGACCTCAAAGACCACCAGCTTCACTATCTTTCCAAGTTAGGTCCAGTAGTGGAGGTGATGGAACTTGACCAACTACACAGAACCCACAGTACCTTTGTCATCAGTATCTGCACAGAGGGAATCAAATCCTAATACAGACAGGTCAGCACATAAGGTATGTTGTGACATAGACTCTAATAGGAAAGTCAGGGGACTGGGAGTTGGAAGTAAGTGGGTTGCAAAATCAAGCTAGTTTATAGGAGGGCTTCCTATAATATCATTCATCTGTTAGATTTATCAAGGGAGACAACTGATCAATCAATAGGTCAAAATGGAGATGGTAAACAGTGAATTATGAGCACCCATGGTCATTAAAAGCCAACATTGTTGTCAAAGTTTTAAGTAGAATCTCAGTCAGTGGTTGAAGGAGGAAATTCTGACTCCTCATCTCTTCCTGAGATGATTTTCAAGAACTAGGCCCAACCCACGGCTACCAAAAGGTAGATGGAATCCAGAGCAGTTCCAGTTTCAGGGCTATAAGAACCAGTTGTAGAAATGAACTGAGGCCTCATCCAACAATTTGGGTCAACAGAGCAAAGACTGGAGAAAGCTGTGATTGTGACTGATGACAGAGGACATTCACATTTCACTCCAGGAACCCTGGGTTTCTGTCAGTCCAAATAATTTTGGCTCCACCTTCTTCGGCTGAGTTGCTGATGGCCTCCTGGCCCCTCAGAATAGACTCCATTTCCACGTGAGTCTGAGATTGCAAATAGGTGTCATTAGTGACTCCCGCTGAAGGGATGAGAGTCCCTCTCACTGCCTTTATCTCAGATCTGTTTACCTCTGGTGAATTAGATAGAGAAGTGGTTCTGAGCACTGACTAGGGAGGCAGGTCTGGGTGGAAATTATACTGTATACTGTCTATGTGATGTGAGCGTGTATCTTCACTTCTCCATTAATCAGCTTCTGTAAAATACAGGTCATAATTTTACTGACCTTGAAGGATATTGAAAGAATTGATGCGTTGAGTCAGTGGACACAGATGGCATAGAACAGTACTTGGCACAGAATAAGTGCTAAACAGTTATAATCATGACTCTTCCTTTTAAGTTTATCCACCTACTGTGGTGTTTAAGAAAAGATGAAGATCAGATTTCCTACTCAAAACTCAACAATTTTGTCTTTTAAGATTGTATGACCACCCAATTTTAATTAACATTTAAATATTAAAATTTGGTCATAAACTTTGAAAAGGGAATTATTTTATTTATGCTGAAGTTTTTTGTTTCTTTGTTTGGTCTTTGTATTGGCAGTTTGAGCCAAGTCTATGAATCACTATAAAAGTAAAAAGAAAAATAATGTAAAAACTGGAAGTTATAAACTCATTTGGAGGTACCCTCTGCTATCTCCTTAAAGGTACTGAGTCAAGAGTACCAGGAGAACATAACAGTCATTAAAATTGAGTGTTCACTGCTGGCAAAAATAAAAATGGTATAGCCACTGTGGAAAACAGTACGATAATTCTATTAAAAATAGAACTACCGTATCACCCAGCAATCCCATTTCTGGGTGTTTATCTAAAAGAATTGAAATAAGCACCATGAAGAGATATTAGCACTTTCATATTTATTGCAGCATTATTCACAATAGCTGAGATAGAGGAACAATCTAAATGTCCATTGACGGATAAATGGAAAATTGAAATGTGATATATACATACAATGGAATATTGTTCAGTCTTTAAAAAGGAAGGAAATTATACACTATGTGACAACATGGATGAATCTGGAGAACATTTGAAAAATAAAATAAGCCAATCAAAGAAATACAAATACTGTATGATCCCATTTATATATGAGGTATTTAAAATAGTCAAATTCATAGACTCAAAAAATGGTGATTGAATTGCCAAGGGTGCAGGGTGAGGAGGAAATGAGACAGTAATCACTGGGCATAAAGTTTCAGTTAAGCAAGATACACTCTAATGATTTGCTGTATAATATTGTACCTGTCGTCAACAAAATGTACATTTAAGAGGGCTAAATATATAGTATATGAATATGGCAAATTGTATAATGTAGTTCAATTATAAAGAGGAGAATGTGATTTAATCTCTTAAGATTGTGACTCTCAGATGTTTTCTGAAGATTGTACATGGTCTATCTGGGAGAATTTTATCCTGAGTGTTCTACACAAATGATCAATAAAGAGAAATAACAGAGTCTCCTATTGAAAGAGAGTATCTGCTATGTGTCCAGCTCTAAATTCTACATCAGAAAATCATAGTCTTTCCTAAGTTTCCCTACAGCCCACAGGCCTCCTTTAAAGAATTTCTGTTGGCCGTGTGCTCTTAAAGTAAGATTTTTCAGTAGTCAGCTGTGGCATATGGCTGTATGGACCACTGTGTGGAGTTAAAAGAGGAGGAGATTTAGATTGTATATACCACTTTGATGTGTATGACAATTTTGCCGTCTCACAGCATCTAGAGAATGAGAGATGACAGCGAGGATAAAAGGAGAAGACATGGCCTCTTTCCTGGAGAAATACATGAAATTGGAGATCAGTACACGATGCAGTAACACCTCAGAGCAGCATACTACTTTTAAGTATTTTAAGAACTTGTCTGTACATTGTATCATTCAACCCTCAAGATCTGTGACCTTATGAACTAATGCCCAGGTATGACAAATGAATAGCTTGACATTTTTGAGAGATAATTGATTTGTGCAAGATCATAATGCTAGTTAGGAAAAGAGTTTGGACTCCTACCATGTCTCTGAGTTTCTTTTTGATTCCTTGCCCCATGGATCTCTCAAAATATAACCTTTATGTTCAGTCTGCTAGCGTAGGGAACTTTCAGTCAAAAATCCAGTTGGGCTGGAATAGATACAACATGTCCAGGATAAAAATAAGTGGAAATACAATGCGGTTGGATGAAAGTCAGTCATGTTGGTTGCTGAGCCCCAGAACCCCAGATATAATTAGTTTTAGAAGCCTGAAGATGAGCTAAAAAAATCTGAAGACCACTTAAACTGTGGTTACTTGTATTTCCCTTCCTTAAGTGGGTCATATTTCAGGATGAACCAGAAAATGTCCTCCTTATTTTAAATTCTCCTATGCTCTCTTCCCTTCACTGAAAACAATTGCTCTTCAGTTAGGACAGCTCTAGCATATTTAATTCAAATACAAATTACAGAAAACATTACTCACTTCACTCATATGCTTTTCTGTCACTTAAAAATATTTAGCCAATACTACAGAAATGCTTGACAATTATGTATTCCTTATTTATAAAATACAATTTATATTCAAAATAATAATGCAACCCTCAAATTATATGCCTTGTTAAATAGATGGTGAACCACTGCATCCTTGTTAGCTATCCCAGTCATAAGCAAAATCAGACTGGTTTACCTGGGATGTTTATTACGGTGCTCATGCTTTTCAGTGTCATCTGCCACCATAGCGGGGCTACCGCCGTCTCTGGAGAGCTTTCGGTGTTCAAGCAAGGGCTATTTGGTCCAAGACACAGGTGCTTGCATATCTGTTCTTTTGTTCTCCAATGGTCCATGCCTTTTCAAAAGAACCACGTGTCCCAATTCTTTCAGTCAAGGTCATCAACTGGACACTTTCAAAGATCTTAAAATTCCTCCTTCTGAAAAATAATCAAGTGAAATAGAACCATTTGTATATTAATGCAGGACAGAATTTTTATAGATTATCTTGTTCAATTCCAAAGTAAACCCAATTAAGTAGTTAGAGCCGTATAGAAGGTAGGAGATAATTTATGAGGCAGCATTTGTTGTGCAGGAGTATTTCAATTAAAATGGTGCTTTAAAAAATTGATAATCAACTGGATAGAAAATACTGGAATGGAGAGAAATAGTTAAAACTCAATAATTGAAAGATAATATAGCAAAATAATTTGAATTCCTCTAAGGTTGTAGGAAGGAAGAATGTGTAAAAAGGTGTGAACCCAGAACATATAACAAAGAGCACTTCTTAGCTTTGTGTGGGTAACTGGAAATAAATTACTGATACTATGAAGTTATTTAGTTATTTCTTTAAAGTGCCACAAATGTGTGTCATATGTGTGTCATTCTCCTAGATGCCAAGGATACTACTAGGAACAAGAGAGACAAATCTTGTCTTCATGGTGTCTAGGAAAAGAGGAGAGAGAGGGGAGGGAGAGAGAGAGAGAGAGAGAGAGAAGCTAATTAAGTGACAGGAACAGAAGAACAATAAATATAGTTTTGAGTGTTGGTGTCAGAACCAGTGTTTGTTTGGAAAACAAGATCCAATCTAGAGAACTGAAGAGAAATGAAAGGAACTAAAAGAGGTTATTTGCCACACTCACCAAATTTAGCTCAATTTTCTCTACCTAGAGACCTTTTCCAAATGTTTTGTCTAACTATAGGGGGAAAAACTAGGACCTTTTCTTTTTGCATCTGACATATCTGCTTGTTCCTTTATAATTGTCCTTTCCTTTTAATTGTCCCTCAACATGAAGCTCTCCAAAGTCAGTTTTGTCTTTCAATTCAAGTACACTGATACCTGGGAGATAAACTTCTCCTCTGCCTGCTCCCTCCCCTCTATTTTTGTTGGCTTCTTTAGATCTTCAGCTCAGCCCTTTCTGTTGGATGTAGAAGAGGTTGTTATAAAGGGTTGGATGCTAGAATTGGTTATTTCTAACATTTTCCACTACTCACTGATCACAGGTCAGAGAGCTACTTGTCTAGAATAAATCTATCATTGTCTTTCATTCAACCTGACCTGAATTCTCTATTTATTTTAATGCCTCAAACCCAACATATCCAGGCGATGTTCTAGCTTTCCTTTTTTTCTTCTTCTTAAAAAAAATTATTTTTGTCCAGATGAGAAGCAGAAGTGTGGAAACATTAGGCTGTTTTTCCAGGTAGCAATGGAGCCCTTATATAGTGAAGTGTCTGGTTTGACTTCTGCATACTAAGAAGAGCATGAAAGCATATTTGAGTGCTTTAATGAGACTCTGTACCTTTGACATTCAGAGTCAGATAGTTACCCAGTTAGGAAAACAATCAAGAATGGATAATTTATCCCTGAAAATTGAATTCAGAAAGGAAATCATCAATCAAATTTTCAGTGGCATTAGAGTAAGAGAAGCTAACTCTCAAAACAGAGTTAATAAAGAGTGCAAGATAAATATTTCTCTTTCTTGATTTTTTTCCTCCTGAGTTTAAAATAAATCTGTTCCCCAAAGTTATCACTAAGGAAAATAAAAATAAATAAATAAAATAAAATATGAATACCAAGAATTATGAAATTAAGACAAAAATTAATTTAGACAATATGATGCTTCCAAACAAAAAAGAAAGAACTATTTTACTTTGGATACATGAAAATTCTGTTGAAAAAATTTTTGCACAAAAATATTTTTCAGATTGATGAAGGAAAAAGAAAAACAATATTTGTAAAATGTTCTATATGTTAGGTTCTGGGCTAGAAAATTTCCACAAAGCAGAGTTTATATGGGATGAATTACACATACAAAAAACTGAAATGCTAATGTTGAAAACCTGAAAAAGAGTGTAATTTAACTTACTTCTTTTTCCATGAGTTATTGATTATAAAGCTAAAAATAAATAAAAGGTAATTTGAAGTGGCTGCAGAAAGTGAGATCGCTGGAGATGAAATTACAGTTGATTTTCAATGTTTTGAGGACTTACCTTCATCAGAAACAGAAATCCTTACTGGGAGCCATGATTAAACGTAAGTTTGCACTTACAGACCTATGACTGTTGTTTCATCCAAACCATCATTTTACTAACTCAATTTTCAGTTTATGTCTGTGTAGGAAGTAATGGAGATAAATTAGTCCCATTATAGAAAAGCAAACAGCAATAATGAGAAGCTAAATAATTTTTATTTAACCTTCCAAAGAAAATCAGAAAATTAAATCTAACACAATTATAAGAACTTATGCTCTGGAGGTTATCATCTTTCAATACTGAAAATGAATTCTTATTAGACCATCTAATGGCTTTAGCACTCAATTACTGAGGATTAACTTGTTAAATATACCCACCACTCTCATTCCCTCCTTTCTTGCTTCTAACCACAACATAACCATGAGAAAATTTTGAGACATGAACCTTTTGCAGTAATAGCACATTATCCAGCCACAATGGAATGAGTCAGTCCTGAGGCTAAGTCACAGATTTCCACCCAGCAAGCAACCTACTCAGGTCATGCAAATCATGCCTGAAACAAGTTTCCTTGCTGTTTCCAGAAAAGAAAATCTAATAGGAGAATCAACAAACTATCATCAATTATTTTAAATTTAAATTAATTTTAAATTATTTTAAAGTTTTGTTAGTCTTCTCCTTGAGCACAACTTCATTTTCTAGTCCTTCTGGATTTATTTGGGCAAAGGACCTATCATTTCAATATGAATTTCACCTAGGTAAGATTGAGAAATTAATTCATCACATCTACATAAACACCACTATAGCAATATAGTCAGTGGGAATGGCACCAGCCTCAGCAGGCAGCAGAAGATTTGGACCAGCACAGGGTTGGGAATCAAAAGATGCCTAAACAGACCTTGACTCCACCCTTCACTCATTCCCTAGGCGCTTGGCAGTTACTTAACTATTCAGATCCTGGATGACCCTCATCAGTAACATGACAATTCTCCAATCTCTTCACAAGGTCCCCATCAGTGTCTTACAACTAAAGAGTGGACACACATAAGCGTTTTTGCAGTGTGTCAACACAACTAGATCAGAACTACATTTCCCACAATGCCCTTCCCTGCATACTTCTGAGTTAGTCTGGGCCACAGGAGACAGCAGGCAAAATTTGGAACGTGGAGGTCAATGAAGCAGACGCCATCTTCTCTTTTTACACCTGAAAGAGCTCAGTACAGAGTATGACGTACTGCCGCCTCTTAAACTCTAGGCTGGCTTTATCTGGAAGGTGTGGAGCAACAGACAGGACACAGGTCCTACAGTTCTCACAATTCCTCCTGGCTCCTTCATCAGCTTCTCTGACTCCCATCAGGAGCTTGGTAAACTCCATGATAAAGAGCCCTAATTTCACCTACATGATACCTCACCATCAAATTTAGAGACTTAGAGGCAGAGACACTGACACGAATTCTAAGAGTTCCAGTTCATTCTGTGGTCCCAGCTCTTGTGTTCCTTGCTTTCCGTACTTCACATGCATCTGCCCTTCCCAAATGTCTCTTTCTCTGACTCCAGGATGTTACTTCAGACACAGAAAAATAGCCTCCGATACACTGTTAAGCTCACACAATTGCGTAAGATCAAATTTCTATAGTATATTCCTTATCATATATATATAGAGAGAGAAAGAGAGAGACAGAGATGTGTGTATGTATGACCTATTGGTTCTCTACTGGGACAATGAAACAGCATAATATTCTTAAAAACATGGGCTGTTTATCATACTGTACCCAGCATCAAGCATATTGCTCAACAGAATTGCTCAACAAATTATTAAATTCAAAGTATTTACTTGGCAATGTTTTAAGCATTAAACAAAAATAAAGTATTTTTTAAAATTCAGTGATCATCAAAACAAAATAGTAAGTTGCCAATAAGTGCTGCTTCTTGACAATATTTTAGTAAGACTAATTATTATCTAGAAATATTTTCTGCCACAAAAGGATTGATTTATACTTAAGAATTTGCTATGCCTGATCCCTTAATATAAAATTAAATCTAAACTTTATAGAGTTTATTTTGAAAATTTCATTTGCTGCTATTTTTAATGGTGCAGATAAGAAGTTGTTTGGACCTAGCTTGTAGTGATTATTTCAGACCATAAATAGAAAAATTTTGCGATGAAAAAAACACTAATGAACATACTTGAGATGGGTAATATTCTTATGTTTTCACCCTTTAATTTTCAAAGGTAATAAAATATATTTACTGCCTTTCATTATAATTGCAAGGTTAAAATGATCTAAATATTCATGCTAATGTTTTCATTAACCACATTTTTGCATAAAGAAAGTATATGTGTATTTTAATTGTAGAAAACTTCATTAGCCTCATGAAAGTCTTTTGCTCACTTAAAACTATATGTTATGTAATATTAGTCATCAAAGTAAATAAATGAGGCTCATACCGAAGACTTAGAAAGTCAGGCAACTGGACCTAGCGAGTTGGGCAGCCACTGGGAGTTTGAGGTGCAGAAGGTCAAAGCATTTACAGTTAGAAAGGTAGGACACTGCATCTAGAATCTATTAGTAGAAAGTAAGATTGCAGTCCTTTGAAGGATGGGAGAAAAGAAAAAAGTATAAACATGAAAATTTCTGGACCAAGATTATGCCATGAAGTCAGAGACTGGATTATCATTTCCCTTAGATTTTCTCTTGATCTTGTTTCTTTATACAGTTCTCCTAAGCCATGTTTATATCTGTACCAATAGCTTAAGCCACTAATCATATTGTCATATTTCCTAAGTTTATATTCCAAGACAAAATTCTGTCTGGATTTACAGCAATAAGCTGCTCTATTCCACTACACAGCATCTCCTGGATGTGCTATAGCATCTCAAATTTAACGTATCCAGAAACTGTTCTGACCACAATCAATTCTACTAACTATACACTAATTGCCAAAAATTAGCCAAGCTCTAGAAAATAAATGAAATTAAATGTTCCTATTACACACACACACACACACACACACACACACACACACACTACACATAATTATAGTCTAATACAATAGTTCTCACTCCTAGCTACAAAATGTAATCACCTGAGATCCTGATAAAATACCAAATCATGGACCCACTCTGAGACATTCTCATTTAATTGATCTTTATTTGAAAGGAAAAACACATTATTATTTTTTAAGCTCCATAAGTGATTCCATTGTGCAGCCAGAGTTGGGAAACTCTGATATTGTGAAACATAAAACTATGGTCCATGCAGAAATCTAGCAAGTTACATTAGACATTCTTATTTTCTTCTCTCTCCAGTATCTAATTAGTCACTAGACCTTATGGGACTACCATGAGAAAATTTCTTAAATTTCAGACCCATTACTATTACTTCCACTGCCTTTGATCAAGACACAATTATGATTAGAACCCAAACTATAGTTGCATATATCAACATATAAAATAAATATATAAATAAAATAAATAAAAAACAAGAATGTTAAATGAGTAAAGCAAAACATATAGAATATATGGAGTCTGATTCTGTTTCGATATCAAAAAATATAAATTATACACATGGATATATTTTAACTGATTTTTTTTTAAAAGAAAAACATAGAAATGTGTTCAGATCAAAACTATTCAACCTGAAGAGCTGTCACAGAGCGCACGTACCTGCCATTCAGGTTAAGAAATTAATTCCTACCAGTATCTCAGAAGAATCATCTTATACCTCATGGAAATAAGTCATTCTTCTCCTTTCTCAGACGTAACCAATATCTGACTTCAAATATCATAGATTTACCTGTTTTGAACATTATATAAATAGAATAATATGGTATATATTCTTTGCAATAACATTACTTGTGTGAAATTCATCCCTGTAATACTATGTAGTAGTGGCTTCCTCTTTTACATTGTTCTATAGTATTCCCTGTATGTATATTCTACTTTATCCATTCTACTAATATAGTCATTTGAAACTTTTCTCCATTTGGGCTACAATCAATAAACTGCTATGAACATTTTTTAATAAGAATTTTAGGTCACACGCATGCATTTCTTTAGGAATATCTCTAAAAGTGGAATGCCTGTGGGGTGTTCAAATGCTATTTCAGTAGAAACAGTTAAATTGTTCCCCAAACTGTTTGTACTAATTTATGCTCCCCGCAGGGTTACATGAGAGTTCTAGTGGTGCCATATACTCACTGACAATTGTTATTTCCAATGTTTAATTTTAGCTTTATGTCAGTCTGAGTAATGCTATCTTATTTTCAGTTTAATTTTCACGTCCTTGATAACTAACGAGAATAAGCACCTTTCCATAAATTCCTTAACTAGATATACTCTTTTGTGGGATGTCAGCTATTCATGTTTTTAAATAGCCTTTGTTTAAAATCAAATGACCATAGATAGGACACTTTCTGGACCCTATTCTATTCTGATGGTTTGTATGTATATCCTTCAGTCAACCCCACACTGTTTTGATTACTATAACTTTTTACTAAGTCTTGAAATATGACAGTAGAAGTCTTCTGATTTCTGTTGTTCTTTTTTCCAAAATCATTTTGGGCATTCTACTTTCTTTGTCTTTTCATGAAAATTTTAGAATCAGTTTGCTAATATCTACCCAACAAACATTGTTGTCATTGCCTTATTCCCAATGAAGAATGATATGGATAGAAACCTAAGTTTCTATCAGCAAATGAATTGACAGAGAATATGTGATAGATATAGATATAGATACATGAATATAAAAATCTATCTATAGAACTACCTATATAGATCAAAATATGATTGATAGAGATAGATGATAGATAGATAGATAGGTAGATAGATAGATAGATAGACAGATAATCTGTAGAAGAATCAGTTTCCCAGTATTTTTGGTATCCCACATATTGCAGTCAAATCTCTGATGTGTCCAGATGCTTATAAAGAAAAATTTACCAGTTATAGCACCCAGAGCCAGAAATGTGTAGAAGAGCGAGATTCTCGGCATCCTGGCACTGTGTCCATTACACAAAAGGACAAAGACAAAGTAGAATGAGAAGGCAGATAGAAAACTCACTGAACTTGTGTTGAGAGTTTGCAAAACTCATCTGACCCATAACAATTGAAAATAAGGAATCAAGTACACATACACACATATCCTGGCAACACTCTTCCCAACAGTCAAGAGATAGGAACAATCTCAATGTCCATCAACTAAATGGATAAAAAGAATGTTGTCCATTCATGCAATAGATATTGTTCAGCTATAAAAGGAATTAATTTTAGTGCATACTACAATGTGAATAAATCTCAAAAAATTGCTAAGTGAAAGAAACCAGACAACGAAAGTATTATGTTGTATGATGTCAGTTAGAAATGTACAAGATAGACAAATCCACAAAAATAGAGGGCAAAATGGTGATTGTCAGGGGCTTGGGTGTCCCTGGTAGTTAGGGAACAGGGTGACTGCTTAACAGGAACACAGTCTTCCTTAATTATGATGAACATGTTTTCTAACTAGGTAGAAGTAATGGGTGCCCATAATGAATGTACTACATACCACTTTAAAATGGTTAATTTTATGTTATATGAACTTCACCTCAAATAAAAGATTAAGGGAAAAATTCATTTAAAGGTGGGGTGCCCTCATGGTCTACTGGATAAGAACACTAACACTGTCCACATACAAGGACCCAGATTCAACGTCCTGGGCCAAAAGGAAAAACCAAGATGAGCAACTAAATAAAATAAATTAAAAAATGTTTCTTCCTCCTCTCTCTTCCTGTCTATCTGTGTATTTGCTTTCATTCCCTTTCCTTTAAGTATCTCAAGTTTTAGAGTTGTTGTTTCTGATACATATTATTTTAATTCCCAATTATTTGTTGATAGTAGATGACAGTATGAGTTTTACATAGTAAGAAACCTTGTGTTCTACAACCTTGTTAGATTCAATTATTGTTCTATGACTTATTTTATAGATTATGTAGGAATTTTTTAATACATGAAATCATATTGTCTTGGATATGGGGCAGGTTTTTTTATTCCTTTTAATTTGTATTAGCATTTTTTTTAAAGAAAGGTACAGGCAAGAGTGAAGGTAAGCAGAGACAGGCAGACAGGAAGAGAGAAGGAGAAGAAGCATTTATTTTATTTAGTTGTTCCTCCTGATTGCTCCCCCTTGACCCCAGGATGCAAACCAGGACCCTTAGTATGTTTGTGGACTGCACCTGCAGAAGGTGCCTGAACAAACCACTGCTCCACTAGGGAGTACCATCACTTGCTTTTTCTAAATCAGCCATTGACAAGAGGAAAGGAATTGCTGTAATTGATTTAGACCAGCAAGTAGGAACCATTCCTTGAGTCTAGATGTGTTCAAAAACATTCATCAATCCAGCTTCTGAAGAAAAACAAGGTCCATGGGTAAGGAAAAAGGAGGAAATGACTGACCATCAACTTTTAGGTTTATGCCCAATTAAAGCTTGGTGGGTTTTGTACTCACTTTAACTTTGTGTTTGCAATTTCACCTTCGGTCTTAAAGTATTGTCACTCTTTTGATAACTATAGAAAGCTATATGAAAATAATTTTTCCAAAACACAGGTACACACGTATTTCTAATACTGTAATATACTATATTTCTAGTTTTATGTTGATGTCCAAGTTTCTCCTATTATATATAGACTGGGTGATAATGTTTTCTTTTCACTAGAACAGTAGTTCTTGACTCTAATGGATCATCTCTGTAGAATCTTCTCAAAAATAAAAATAATTAATGCTGATTCTTTACAATTATATTTCTTCAATACAACACTTCTCCTAGAGGTCACAACAGTAACTAAGTAACTAAGATATCTGTGACTCAGCTATCCACATTATTCATACTATAATTTCCTGTCTGATGTTACCCTTTTTTTTTTTCGAGTCCTGCTAAAACTTTTCCAACATGTACCCAGTACTGATCTGATGTTCACGATCATCCGATAAAAAAATCTTTTCTTAATGTCCCCCCAAATTATTTCTTCTCTGATTCTAATTAAATTTTCTATCCTCTGAGTGTTCCAACTTTAAACAAATTTAAACAGGGCAAGTTCTTCTTACCAACTAACCCTAGGGTGTAAATTATTGACAACAAACTAGTAGGAATATAAAATATGAATTAGGCCTCAAATTGTCTTCATAAAAATTATGTAAGTCTGAATTAAGTATTGTTTCCCTGAAAAAGTTTGTGAATATGACATCAAATCCCACTGGTAAATAATAAGGTGAGTAGTCACCATCTTCATGTTTTAAAGTATAACATCTTTTTTAATTGAGAAAAATGTATCTCATTACTATGTCATTTTGTTTCTATCAAACTTTCATTAGTCTAAAATGGAAGATTTCAAAAGGAAAAAATATGATGAGGTTTATATTTACATTGATTTACTTCCATTGCTATATGTGTCCTGCAATTGTCAAAATGTTCTACGACTTTGAGAGAGCAGCAGGGGAAAATTGAAGTTATGCTTCTGTCAAGTAACATGACTCAGTCCATAAGACACTCATACTTAATTACACTTATTTTAATATTTTGTGTCATATCATGAAGGAATTGATTGTTCCACAATTTCCCTTTAGCATGGATCAAGATGAAATTCTACAATTTACACATTGATATCATCATAGAAAAATTTCAACTTTATGATCCCTTTTCAGAAATTTCACAGCCTATCAATGTCTTTGAAAAGTTGGCGGTAGGAGGCCTGGAGGAGGAGGGAGAAGGTCTTTGCCAGGAAAAAAGAAATGTGTTCTTGTACAAATGTGTGTGCTTCTAATGCCCCAATTTGTCATTCCATATAGCTTCAGTCTTGTAGGGTTTTGTGTTAAGACTCCACTGGCAAGAATGATTCCATTTTAACCCAGCCTCTTCTCACAACCATATGGCCCTAGACAATGCTCTCTCTCAAATGGCGATGATCTGCTGCTGTTCTGCATTCTATACTTGATCCTTGAGGCACACTCTCCATACAGCAGTCAGAGAGGACTTTAAAAAACCTTTTAAAACATTATAGCAGATTATTTCTGACTTAAAACTCTTCAAATTACTTTACATTGCCCTTAACATAAAATACAAACTTTTCATATAATCATCCATGATTTGACCCTGCCTATTCCATAGCTTTCATCTCATGTTATTCTCCTCTATTACTATACTCAAGCTACCCTGGCCTTCAATGAGCACATCAATCTGATTCTAACTTTGGGGACATTGCACTCAGAATTCGGTTTTTACTTATGTTCAGTTGACCAGGTATTTTGTTGTTGTTTCCTTTCTTTCTTATTCTCTTCCTTCCTTCCTTTCTTTCTTTCTTTTTGTTTTTGTCAATAAGATCTCAACTTGAGTAGTACCGTCTCTGACCATCCAACCAGTCAATCCTGTTCTTGTTATACTTCTTACAAAGCAAAAACGTTTCCCTTAAACTTTTTTTCATCTTGACCAACACTCTGGGTACACATGAGAAGAGTCCTTATTCACTTGGACCTCCAGATTAAAGGATTTAGTCTGTTATCTTGTTTTATATAATACCTCGAATCATCTACTAGTATGATCTTCATATGATCAGCTGAAGACTTAGAAGAAGACTTTGTATCTTGATAATCTTCCCCTGTGACCCTTTGTTTATATGCCCTAGAATTACACACACATAAACCCTTTGTTTATATGCCCTAGAAGTACATACACTCTGATCTTCATGGAACGAACATGTTCATGGGGAGGATCACCTATCCTACTTGTTTCTATTTACAACTTGCTGATCTGAACAGGAATATAGAGACTGGTGTTACTGAGGATATGACTGAAGATGGAAATCATTCATTTGTGCCAGATGGTAAAGCAAAATCCTGCAGTACTCTAAGAAATCCGTCTTGAATTGCCTAGAAGATTGATGTACAACTCGACATGATTTTAAAAGAGAGAAAAAGAAACTTTTCTCTCATTGCAGTTTTCTGGAATGTTATTAGTACACTCTCCTTCTATTAAAGCAAGAAATTACAGATAACACAAGAACACCTATTTCTGTGATTACAGGGAGAACTAATGGACTAGGGTTTATCTCAATGAACTATATATTCTCTCTGCTAATAGCCCACAGAGAAGTTTTAGAGGGTTGCTGAGGTACTTAGGATAGACCCAGGCATTGTAAAGTACGGTGACACTTCCATTCATGATAAAAGACAATCTCTCCTCTTGAGATAGGGAAATGTTGTTCCTGAAAGAGTCTGTTAGACATATGGATCTCCTATTCCACAATCATTTATTGAACATCAGCTGTGTGGAGACTGGCATAGGGTATAGGAGTTATTGATATTGTGAGTAGTAGTTTCTAAAAAGTCAAATATTGCTTAGAAAATTACCATTAGAAACAAAATGGAAATCCACTAAACCCAAAGTGATGAAAACAGAATCATTTGCTGGATCAATTGAGATTATTGTTAGAAAAAATAATGGTTTAACTCTGTCTTGCAAATACGTTTCTTTAATGTTGCTCCACAAAAAGATCTTTAACAAATTCTTTTAAATCCAAACATTTTCATTAAATAGCTGCTTCTCTATTATTTCTGGCTCCATGTCATAAAGAGGACTATTTCTATACTATGGGAGAAATCCACTTTTTTTTAAAGAAAAAAAATGTTGTTTTATTACAGTGTTAGCATTTACACCTAATGTTCTTTGGACGAAAATAAGTCTCAAATTCTCTGTAACTTGGTTTTCTCATTTAAAAACTGGAAAATATATTTATGAAATAACATGCCTGTGTACCTATTGTGATGGTTTAAGTTAGAGTAGATGTTGGCAAGCTTTATGTATTATATATAGATTTTGATTTATGATGATAAATAACTTAAATCTATATGTTATGATGAAATGTTGCTACAATAATTTTTTTGCTTAGTAGAGCAAAATACAAGTTAAAAATACTATATGTGTGTGTGCGTGTGGTGTGAAATATAGACTGAGATGCAATTTCAGTATCCTAAAATGAACACAGCATTGTGAACAAAAGAAGTAATAAATATTACTATGAAAGTATGTTAGTATGATATATAGTCTAATATTACTAATAGACATAAAGAGATCAGACTATAAGTTACATAAGAAATTATAAAATAATTAATCTACCTTTTTGAACAAATATATTAGAACTTAAATATCCAAAGGTGTGATCTTTCACAGTAGACACCTTGAGAGGCACATTTATTTAACACAATGCTACTGCTCAACACATGTTTTAATGTTGGGGGAGAAGGAAATGCTGTGAGAAACCAGCTTACAAGGAACAAGAAAATCAGTCCTAATTAGTTTGTCTTTAAATCATGTTTAGCACCAAAACCACTATTTTTAGCTTGAACCCACAAGACTCAGGTCAGTTTTGCCAATTAGTCACTCAGAAAATTAACTGGTCAGGATTTTCAAAGTGAGTGTTACAGATTCTGGAGGCAAATAATCATTCCATAAATTATTTTTGTAATAGGGCAGCATTACTGGGTAACTGTATAGTTTCAAAGACAATTATTTAGGTGGAATTAGCACCATTTGCATGACTAAGTTCTGGCTACATTTTTTGAAAATCAGTTTCAAAATGTAACAGTCTTGCTTCAGACACAATGTCTCTCATGGACTCAATTTCCCATAAAAGGATATTTATGAACAATTGTGCAGTTGTGACCTTTCCAAAATTCAACTTAGACAACAATGCATTATAAAACCTTAAAGTTCTTCAATAAATTGGATTTATCAATTACATTTCTGTGATTAAATATCAGACATCTAAAACAAAATAGAGTGATACCAACTGCCAGGTCAGATGTAAAGACCTGAAATTGTTCTGAATAATTAAAGCAACAGTTGTCCTATATAATTTTTCTTGCTTGATCTAGTTAATACTTATGAAGGCTAAAGACAGCTAGCAAATTCTTTGCCCCTCCTTTTAATATCCCCTCCATGTGATTACTGACCTGAACCTGTGACTGCTTTGACCAGTAGAGTGTAGCAGAAGTAAAATTGTGTAATTATAGACACTGAGCTTTAAGAAATATGCAGCTTCTGTCTTCATGTTTGAAACATGTCCTTTGTCACCACACCACTAGGCTGCTCTTGAAGCTGACACATGGAAGAAAACTGAAATACCCGAATGACAGTCCCAGCCAAATTCCTAGTCAAAGCCAGCACAAGTTGGTAATGAGCACTCTTGGATGTTACAACATCCTGTCTAAATGACCACAGCCCCTAACGACACTACTTCGAGTATAACTTAACTCTACTACTTACTAGCTAGGTTTCTGCAGCCAGTTTAATTGTCTGTATTTCAATTTCCTCATTTTTAAACTACAATAATAATAATACCATTTTATTGGTTTGTTGTTGAAAAAAGGAATAAAATATTGAAGGCAACCATGTAACCAAGTAGGTTTTATTAAGTGATAATGAATTTGTTATGTCTACATTGTTTTCACTAAATAAAACTTGCCAGCAATCTTGTATATGCTGAGGCACACCCTGATACCTGATATCTTACTTGGGAATATCTCTCAACCACTCGTTCTTTAGTTTTCTTTCTAGGAAATGTCAAAAACATTGAATAAAGGCTTTTAAATGGAGATTAGGCTATTTCTCACTGAGGATATTGTTAATAACTTAATGGAATCTTGTTACAGATTTTTCAAGTGAGATATTCTGATGGTCATCACCACCATGATCATTTTTGTTATTCCTTCTGACTTCTATGAGTATTTGATGAAAATTACCCAGAATATATTTATCAAGTGCAACCATAACTTTTCTACTCCACAGGACAAAATCCCTAAACTGACATCATATCACGTCAGAGACTACTGCTCTGCAATAAAAAGGAATAATTCTGATACAGTAAATAAATAGAATAAATAAGATGGAGCTCAAGGAAATTATACTGAATGGAAAAAAGATCTTAAGTCAAAAAATCATTTCTGTATGATTCTATCCATATTATTTTGTTGAAAAAAACAAAATTATAAATATGGAGGGCATATTAGGGGGTGCCAAGAATTAGGGAGAGTGAAGGGAAAATGTGGGGTGTGTCTGAAAAGGGGTAGTGCGAAGATCTTTGTGTGATGGAACAGATGTGACTGAGGTGTCAGTTACACAAGTATACACATGTGGTAAAATAACATAGAACATATGTCATGGAGTTTGAACATATGTGATGGAATTTGGCATGGCAATAACAAGATGAAATTGCTAATATATGCAAAAAATTCGATAAATCTCACAGACACTGTATTGAGACAAAGCATCCAGGTATAAGGACTACATTCTGTACATAGAGAAGTTAGAATACTGAGGACCTCTAGAATGATGGTGTTAACAAAGAAAGGGCATGAAGAAACTTTCTAGAAACTTTCTAGATATGTATCTGTATAGTGGTTACACAAGTGTATGCACATGTAAAAATTCATTAATTTTCAATTAATATTCCTCATTTTAGGCATTTTACACCTCCGTTAAAACTTAAAATAGGGGAACGACGCAGAATGCTGAGCTTCCTGGTGGTGTGAATTATCATGTATGGAACAAGACAACAGTCTGAACCAGGCAGGCATCAGGTCTTCCTCCTCTTGCCCATTTAATAAGGAGTGTGAACCTGATGATAGACAGCAGATGAAACTGAGAAGGGATAAAAGAAGATATTCTCTCATTGAAGCTAATAAAACCCTGTGAATTTTGTGAGTCAAGTTTGACCCAGGGTCCTGAGTCGATTCCATTGAATGGAAGGTGCTGTGTCATTGCCAAAAACACCTAGTATGACATACATGTTGGCTTCTACGTCCCCTTCAATTGCCCCAACAGCCTTATATGCTGCTCGCAGTAACATAATGATGACATGCCAGATTGTTTTTTAAATCATTAAGGAAGAAGCAAATCAAAGTAGCATAGTTCTTATTACTTCAAATGTGTGCTAATTCCATAAAAATCATCTGCATTTAATTTGAAACATTGAGATAAGACATCAAAAAGCAAAGTTTTTGATACTCTTCTTGTCAAGAGACCTCAGGACAAACAACAGAATAGCTGAGGGCTGAACTCCTTAGCTTTTACATTATACTTTAATTATGCTGATATGTTTATTTGTGGCTCTTAATATGCTTCTGTCACCATCACATAATGCTGGGGAATCACCCTAGCATCTAACATAATACCAATTAATTCCCTTACTCAGTAATCCAGAACTGCAGGGCATTATGATTTGCAGGCTGAGAATTACTGGCCTTTTGCGGGGGAACTCATTTTTATTGGTTTCATTAAAACTGTTTTATTACCTTGCTGAAAAAAGCAACAGGAACATGGCATCATGGAGGAAACAATTCATAAATTTTCTTAATGGTTTTCTGTTATTTGCTTAGATGACTGCAATAGCTTAGGGTAAAAATCTGGTTGTATTTAATATAACCCAAAAAAACTTTTCTGTGACTCCAGCCCTCTCATATTCCTCTAGGAATCTCCAGATGGTGTCTCCCATGAGTGTATGACGCAGTTCTTTGGGTCTCCAAAATGATTAGCATTTTCCTCTTTTCTGGTATGGATTCCTAAAGGTGACCCAGTGAGACCTAGCTCCTGATGCTCGTTCAGTGGCACCAATTGTACATCCTGTTTCTTGATATTCCACTTGTGTATCAATCTGGTTGTGTTACTGTGTTTCTCAATCTAAATCAATTACACTTGATTAATATTTATGCTACTTACATAGGACCTGAAGCAAGAAGACCTGTGCCTTAAGAATCAGAGTTTTAAGGAGGTAAAATATTCTGAACAACACCATGATGGATACATGCTATTATATGTTTGTCCAAACCACTGAATGTACATATGAAACATAATATAAGCTATAAACTTTAGGTGATCACAACATGGTGATATTGTAACAAATGTACACTCTGGTGGCAGACATTCACAACGGGGACACGATGCATGTATGAGAACAGAGGACATGTGGGAAATCTCTTTGCCTCCTTCAATTTTGTTTTAAATCTTAAATCTTAAAATACTCTAAAACAGTTTTAATTACAAAAACATCAGATAATTTAATTAATATAATAGTTAATTTCTTAAAAATTGTCACTTTTAGAAAAGTTCTTCTTTCTTTCAAAAAATCTTCTTTTTTGAATTTGCTTGACTTATGGTCACCACAGTCTACAAAACCACCTTCCCCTCTGTTCTGACCCATACTCCTTAAATAAAATAATTAAATAAATAAAATTCATATATATTAACTTTTCTTCAATTCTTAATATGAATTCTTTACAGGGATTTTTGAGCAAACAAGAACCAACCCTTGCTCAGACAGGTTAGGATGACACCCCCAACACACCTCTTTGCTCATCTGGTTCACAGACACTTGCCAAGGCTTACCAGAGCAAAGGGCAGCTGCCAGCTTCTTATCCAGTGGCCTAGACACAATTCATGCAGACTATGCAGGAAATCTGCTGCAAGCACTTAGACTCCTCATTTCAACATTCTACCCTAGTGTATCTAATTTTTAAAGGATAAAAATGGTTCCAGCGATGTACAGTTTCATAAGATATATTATCTCAACACCTCCATCCTTGTGACTTTTTAATAATCTGCTAGAAAGGGTCACCTTTTAATTTCAATTATTTAGTACTGAAGCCTTACATTTCCAGATTTATCCTTACAATCTCCCTCACAAAGACCAAAATATCCTCCTGACTGGAACCTGCTGGCTGAGAGCTCACTAAACAGCAGAGAGAAGTCTAAGTTTAGTGAGAATAATGAACCCCAAGAGATAGGGAGTCTGAATACTAACTTCGACATTTCATTTCATTATAAAGAGCTACTACTGTGTGCACAAACTTGAAAAACAGAGTGTATTTGTTCTTCCCTGTAACTGTCTGTAGCCAAAGCAAGCCTGAAAACCTTCCTCCTACATGCCTATTTTCTTCCTATTCAGTTGTGTACCTGTGACCAGAAATAATACCATTTCCATCATATAATTAATTCCAGAAGCTAATTTATTTTCAACAAGGGTTTGTTTAATCCTGCTTCTTGGAAAGAAGTATTGGCATGGAGCATCCTTTTGTGATTATACTGATCCTCTCTTTCTAGCACACAGAAAAATCCCTGCAGACTGCAAGGCCAACAGCAAGAAGAATGTCACAGATGTTAATGGGTTTGTGATTGATTAGGTATAAGATGACATTTCAAACGTGTGCTCTCTCCTTCATTATCTGCATCAAAGTTTTCTGTGCTTTCAGAAAGTAAAATCCATCAAATCTTTGAAATAAGTGTTTATGATTTGTCCACACTTCCTGGAGCACTAATGTTATTTAAGATGCAGGCAGGCACTTTGAAATCCCTTCAGAGATTTAAGAGTCCTTACAACTGGGAAAAGTTTTGGCATCCAAATTATTTTACAGACCCAGAGAGCTTGAGTGATTAACTTGAAGCCACCTGGGTTACAGATGGCAAAACCTGGACAGAAGAACGCATCTAACACCTAGTCTTGTAGTTTCAAATATACTTGGGTTTTTACTTATCCTATAAAAAGCATCCCTTATAGGACTGAACCTCCTGCCTCTCAATTCCCATTTTAATGCATGGAAACCAATAGTAGATATTGTGAGAACAGCCGATAGAAAGTGCCTGGAGTACAATGAATATCTCCGAGTATCAACTTGGTTGATATTGATTATATCTACATGAGTTCATCTGTTTTGTCATTCATGAGACTTAGATAAAGTTGATGCAGTAGCTTATCTATAGGGTTATGGTGAGTTCATCCTTATGAAGATAGGTTGCAAAGATGAAACGGTACATTAGAATACAATTATTATGGTGCAGTCAGTTCTATACTTACAAAAATATCATGTTGAATTATTCAGTATTCATTTATTAGAATGTGAAACTAATACTGCTCTCAGATCACTTATCCACATAAACACTGGGTTTTTGGGAAATCCCTAAGCTTATAAAGGGAAGAAATCAGAGCTAGGTTCATTGATTTCATTATAGTGTCTGTGTTTATTCCAAGAATTACACCTTGCCCTGTGATTGATCATGTATCTCTTTTCTTCAGCTGCACTGCTCGTCTCATACTTCTTAGTTTGGTCTTCACTTCAAGACTTGGTTACTGCCAGAGATATGAGAATTTCTGTGACTGGAAGTTCATATTAGTGTTGGACATGGCCCACATTTGTTAGATTCCAACAATTAAATCACCTATCCAGAAAGTGAAGACAAGGGATATATTACAGTAAGATGTGAGAATGATGACACTTAAATCAAGGTGTACAAGAAATATTGTGAGCAAGGACAAACCAAGCATCCTATGAATGGTCAACATATAAGCAAAAAAAACAAAAAAACAAAAAACTCACCAAGGGCCATTAAGTGATGCGTTATAGAACACTGAAAAAAATGGTCACTGAGAACCAAAACCACTAGTCCTATAAACACATAATTTGTTTTTATTCATAACTAGGTCATTCTGTAGTTGATTTAAGTGACCCTAAGTTAAAAATGGCCTTATCCATAGACATAGCCAAGAAAAAGATAATACCATGTAAGAAATTTTGAGATTCATGAGGTGAAGCAAAAAGATGATTATTTGCTTAAATGCTACTGTGCAAACTTCTTAAATTATTCTAGAATATCAAAATGTTAGTATGTTAGCATTCCTGATACACCTTATCTATTCAGTGTAGATTGGGCAGAGACTCCTATTCTTATTTAATATTTACTTGAATAAGATTTACTTGGGACACAGCTTGCAGTCAGATGTATTCTGACTAGAAAAAACTTTGACTTAATAATATTGTTCAGAATTTTTGACATTATTCATAGTAGCTTGCATTTTTATAGAAATTTGAAGGAAATTTTGTCCAAGTTATACTGAAGAGGCATCATGACATTCCAAAAAAAAAGCAAGAATTTATTTAACAAAAATATAATCTGAGGTGGGAGGCAAGACTTAGTGGTTTATATATCAACTGTGCTATGAATCTATCTTATAAAAAATATCATTCATCTCAACCTTTAATCTCTCATCGCCCATCCCTCTTCATACATTTGTCAGTCTATTTATGCCTATGCATAAATATTCAGAAACCCCGAAGACCCAACCTATTTTTTTCTTTTTTGTATCTTTAGCTATAACAGGGAATAGAGTCTTTCATATATTTTATACATGTATATCCCTTTATTTTTCAGTCAATCGTGTTTAGCATAACTGGTTTTTAAATATATTTTATTATTATTAAGGGTTCTTAGTTTTAAAAAAAAATAAATATTAATGAAAAAAGTATAGTGAAAGCATGCTGTTAAAGAGATTGTTATAAATAGATAAAGCATAAAATCTCAGGAGACTCTCCCACTTGAGATACAGTCGTAAAAGCTAAAACCTACAAAAAGAGCAGCAAATGAGACAGATCTTCCAAAGCCTTTATGTTATTTTGACAAATAGGTGAAGCTACCCTCAAACTTACAGGGGAAAACATTCTAATTAACTTGAAAAATAGTAGAAATTAAACTTAAGCTTACTTAGTGATTTTACAAGCTTAGGCGAGTTTTCCATGAATCAGTTTTAATTATCAGAAGTGACAGATTAAAGATAGAGAGAAAAAGAATGCTAAAAGCTGATACAGTGTTCCATAGCAACAATTGAAATAGCAGAGATTATTGCTTCAGTTACCAATGATATTGCTACCTGGCTAGTTTAATGTAGAGACAAGTAGAAACATTATCAGAGGGCCTCTGGTCAACACATAATACCTCTCAGGGAATCATACCAGGACACTGGAAGACAAAGGAATCAGATGTTTCAGAGAGTGCTCTCCCAGCAAGGCATATGCTCTCCGTACTACTAGAGAATTCTCTGTCATTGAGGGTGCTGGGAAATAAATTCTCAGAGAAGCCACAATCTGTATTTTAATTTGTAGTTCTGTTTCAATTGCTCAATGGCTGAATCTTAGGCACCAGAGTGGAAAATGTGTGAAATACAGATATAACAAGGCATCTACTCTGAAAAAGTGTACTTTATCAGAAGGAAGCTACTTCTCGCAGACTCTACTATAAGGAAGAATGGTAACAAATGCTGTGCCTCAATAAAACTGCACCCCTGTTCCTCAAAGTAGGTTCAAGCTCCAGCAGCACAGGCATCCCCTGGGAGCTTATTAGAAATGCAGAATCTCCAATCTCCACTTGATTTCAAAATTACTGAACCAGAATCTGCATTTTAACAAGATCTCTGGGGCCTGATCAGGGTACAGTCTGAGAAACACTGCTGTAATAGAACATCAGAAAGCTCTCAGAGAACCAGACAGTGGGAGATGCAGTTTAGCTGGAGAAATTAGAGACTGTTTTAGAGAGAAGGTACAATTTGAGCTCAACCTCATGAGATGTGTATGGGTTCAACAGACACCATTTCACCAGGAAGAAAAGACTTGCTTTGTTTAAAAAAAAAAAAAAGAAAGAAAGAAAAAAAAGTCAAAGCATAGACAATAGTCTAGGGCATGAAACTGGACTGTTTGCTTGAGAAATGAAAAATGAGCACACTCTGAAGCCAGTTTACAAAGGGCTTTCAATATTTGCTAAGGGTTTTTTACTCTATTCTGTTTAGAAGTAGGGAGGCACTGAGAGCTTTATAGCAGAGCTTAAGAACAAGACAAATTTTATGGTGGCAGTGTGGAAATTGTGTTGGCATGAGGAGAGGCCAGAGCCAGCTGGAAGCAGTTAACACAGCTAGACATAGAGTTTGAAGCTATAGTTCAGGGATAAGCATTTGCAACCTTGAAATTCTAGAGCAGACATAATAGAAATAAAGAAGTGATGGAAACTGGTAGTATGTCAGAGGTGAATCCACAGCATTAGAGGTTTTGTGCCTGAGTAATGGGAAGAAAAATAATGTCATTCAGAGATATGAAATCATGAAAACATTAGCAGATTTTGAAAGGTAGATGAGTTCACCTATGGCCATGAGATAGTTATTGATAATTTTTTAGTATATCAACCACATTATAGCCCTGATGATCCCTTCATGAACCAATCATAACCTTTCTAGTTTTACATCTCTCAGTCTTTTGTCTTCTTCTGAGAATTCATATTAGATGCTTAAGGAAGTCTGTGCACCACCATTCAATCAACAAATGTTTTATCTTTTATTTTGTTGTTATTCAAGATGCCCACATGGAAGAAACTCTTTGAAAACAAACTGCATCTTTGTAATTGCTTAGAGAGCTCTCAACTCCAATTTCATGTTGGACAAATTAAGTGAAAAGAATTCCCTTCAGCAGAGTCTGAAAAACAAGATTGTATCAGATTTCAGGAAAAAAAAAATAGAAAAAGATCATAAAATAATGGTATGTTACCTTAGAAAGCTGAAGAGAATCTTCACAGATAATTTCACAAGGAAATAAATCAATGACTTTTCTTTCAGGTATCCCAAAATTCTTTACTGATCAAAAATGATAGGACACGTTCCAATTTAAAAGAATAGTTTCCTTCCTTGCTTCATGCCTTCATTATCCTCCTAATGAATTGCCTTTACCCTCATTATTTTGCCATATGTTATTAAACATTCATATGGAGTGCTCTGTCCTATGGTAGTCCCATGAGAAATCTGAAATACAAATCCTTTTATATTATGTCTCAAAAACGATGGAAGCTGTTGCTAAATTAATCATAGAGTAAGTCTAAATTGAAAGTATGACAATAATCCCAATGTATCCCAAACAGCTTCCATGGGGTGCAGGAAACATGGCACAAAAAGAGGTTTTTACTTAATTTACCAAGGTCAGCTTTCATCCCATGTTGGATAGTGGTTATAATGATCAGACACTACAGTCACAATTCAGTTCTCTGGACTATGAAGCTACCTCAAACGAGAGCATCGAAAACGGTGAGTGAATCTTTCCTCTATCTTAGAGAAAATTTTTTATCTCCATTTTCAAGATTAGCCTTTTACCTGTATTTTCGTTCCTTTTCATCCTTAACCACCTTCTTCCAAAATTTCACCCTCACCAATTTGTTAGGTGGGTAATATTGAGAAAGGACATTGTATCGATTATATTATGTTCATTATATAAGAAAGATATCAAAGTCAATTAATAGAAATGCAATAAATATATGATAATTTGGGGGAAAAGCAAGACTAGATAAGAACATGCTTGCTAATCTAGTCTATGACACAGTATCTACAGTGATAGTTACCTAAAGCAGCTCAAATTACATTTATAATTTTAACCAATTCATAGTAAATCTGTATCTTTGACTACAAAGAAATGGCATATGTGGCAGAGAGAATAATCACTCCCCAAAAATAGTTACTTCCCAAGTCCCAGAAAGTGTAAATACATTGTTTATAGCAAAGGGGAATTAAACTTCTAAGTGGAAATAAAATAGTTACTTCCCCTAAAATAGGTTCTTCCCAAGTCCCAGAATGTGTAAATATGTTGTTTATAGCTAAAGGAAATGAAACTTGTAAGTGGAAATAAAATAGCTAATAGATTATCCTAGATTACTTAGGTGGGACAAATATAATTACAAGTCTTCTTAAAAGAGGAAAGAGCAGAAGAGGATGGTCTGAGAGGTATGATGATGGAAAAAGTTTAAGAAAAATGCTATATTGCTGACTTTGAAGGTGAATGAGGGAGGCCAAGAACTAAAGAATGTGCACAGCTTCTAGAAGCCAGACAAAGCAAGGAAATGAATTGCCCTAGAGCACCCAGAAGGAATGCAGACCTGCCAAAGCCCCCATTATATCAGACTTCTGACCTCCAGAACTATCCTGTGGGAAACGTCAACCAGCAGATTGTCTGAGAGCAGTCATGTGGGGTGTAACAACATACAGGTCAATGACAGGCTGCATAGATGACAGTGGTCCTTGTATACAGTCCACAACCTTAAAGAAGCACCAAACTGAGAGGAAGATCCACTTGAGAGTCTTAATCTGTCACTTTACCAGCCATGTGAACCCAGATTTGTCTTTTCTCTCTTCTGAGCCTCCATCTGTGTAAGTTCTCATCAATATAATGTGCATTATAATATTTAAACATTATATTATGATTACATAAAAAATTTATATAAAGAACTATATAGAAAAAATTACATGTAGAATTATAATATCTATAATATCCAGATACATCAGTCTTCATGTCCACCATATAGCGATCGATATAATTAAGATAACTTATGTCAAAGAAAAAAAGACTAAATAGATCCTTATAAATAACCACAAGAACAAAGAGAAATAAAATACATTTAGAATTTTACCAAATGAAACAGGAAATGCAACTGAAATTAAAGTAAGCCTTCACTCTCGGTTACCTGAGAGATGGACCTCTGATAATGATAATAGCATTATAATGAGAATAAAATTATGCAAATAAAGTGAACAGTGATTTAGGGAAAATAGTACTTAAAATAGCTAGCTATCCCTTAAGAGGATGTCACATGCAAAAGAGTTTGAAGAGTCAATAAATAATGAAATAATAAGCTAATAAATCTGGATTAGGTTTTTTAAAGTGTTGAACTGGGTCCTAATATAAAGGATCTTCTATTCACTTCTATGTGGTAGTGATCTGAGCAAAAATCATAATGTTTATCTACAGTATTTGATATCTTTTGGGCATGTTTTCTGGAAGGGACCTTGATTGAACAGGGCTTAGTACCTGGTAGCCAGTGAAAGAGGTCTTGGCCACAGCACTATTTTTTTATTTATATGCCATTCCCTTTGTTCTCTACTAAGAATGCTGAAACCACCAAGGGAAGGAGTAAGAGTAGACACTGGATATTTCACTAAAACCAAATTTCTACCTTCATCATCCATAAGGTAGTATTTTAGTAAGATGATAGGAAAATTGCTAATAGGTATTCAAAATGAAGTATCTAATCTGTATCTAATCTAGGGAGAGTCAGAAAGATAAAGACTGAGTTAACAATTGAATTATAAGCCAAAGAAAGCAAATAAATATGATAAATGGGTGTTTAGATCTGAGTCCATTTGCACATATATCTTTAAAATATGCCATAAACACACTGAGAACTTGGATAAGACGGTCAAATATACGGTCATGTGTCTGAAACTATATTTAACCAAAGACGTGCTCAACCTCTACAGATTCTTAGGTCATTTTTTCTCTCTTAGAGAAAGAAACATTTTCCTTCTGCTTTTCTAACTGAATGTAGTTCTGAAATTATTAATGTATGATAGTTTAATAATAAGCCTTAATTCTTCCCTTATTTATTGAATAATTCATAAGTTATTTTTGGAGCATCCCTTTTTTACATTGAGTCTCAAATGAGTAAGAGGAGAGTCAAATATAGGAATGCTTCTATTTAGTAGAATCCCTTGTCCAAAATCTAAAATTTAGACAATGTTTTGCACACAAACTATTCAAGCAAAGCAGACTTTGAAAGGAAAAGGATTCTGCCAGGAAAAGATGGATGATGTTCGTGAAGAATTCTGTTGCTACATGAACTGTCTTTTCCTATAATTGCTATTACCCGAAGACATTAGTCATTTTCTTTCTGAACAAGCAGCGTAATGAAAATAATGACAAAATGTGTTTCATAGTCATACATTGAGTCTATTCCAAAACAATAAAAATGCATTTGAACAACAGCAGTCCATGTGTATTATTGCCTTTAAATTTAAAAGGAGAAAAAACATTAAAATAACATAATCATATTAGTTTACTATATTGCACATCTAGTTGAATAAAATAACGAGCTCTTTTCAGACAGTGAAACATTTCAAATGGAGCGAGTTTCGTATTACGTTGCTATGAGGACATCAAAAATTCTGCTTAGTAAAATCTCGACTTATGTCAAATGATATAAATGATTCATATCATGCCACACTGCTCATTAAAAATCACAACCACTCACTTCTTTCCTTCAGTACCAAATAATCAAAGTACATTGAAATGTACTATCTTGCTCTTGAAACTGATACCCTGAGACAAAATATTGATATACCTATAGGACAATTGACCTCTTGGCTTTTAGGTTCATATCATCCCAAACTGAAATTAGGAATTGTGGCTTGTCTCTCAAACCTCAGCTCTTGCTGTTTTTACTGTCATGTTATCACCGTACTTATGGCATTATTTATAAAACTATCCAAAACTTTGAGCATTTATGGTCTATTGCCATTCTTAGAATCAATGTATTTTGTTTTTGTTTTAATTGTTAAGTAAAAAGCTAATACACATCTTCAAGAAAATTCAGACAAAAAAATTAAATTCATCCATGAGAACAGGTATTATTGGCAGTAATTTAGTTACATGTTCTTCAAACTCTTATTTTTCTCTCCTTTTTATTATGAGTTTGGATTACAAGAAAAATATTCTGCAATTATTTCATCATTTCCATCATGCCTTAGTGATACTTCCCTTTAAGCAGCAAAGGATTCTTCCTGGGTGCTTATGTTAACATCTATAAGCATAATAAATTAATTTCAGGAAATGAAAATAACAGGAGGGGAATTCTTCTGGGAATTCTTCAACAAATTTTTCATAGAGTAAAAAAAAAGGGAAAGAAGATCTGTATTTAAGCATAGAGAAGCAGTGACTATTAAACAAAATAAGAGAAATACCAAACTTGGAAAGATAAATACAATGGAGAGTGAATAAATGATGTCGATTGAAAACAAATTAATTAGAAGTCAATACAAAGCCATAGATAAAGCCATAAGCCCATGCATTGTCTATGACACATTTATCCAAAGGAAATATTTGCATTTCATCTTGAGATGAAAAGTGGGGGCATTCTGTAAAGAAATTAAACAAAGTTTTAATGAAAAATTAGGACAGCTTTTATGGGAATCGGCACCACTGGGAAAATATTCTACAATATGGAATATTTGGCATTTGGGACATAAAGAACAATCAATGAACAAGTCCTTACCTCTGTAAAACTCAGCAAAATAAAACTATGAAATGAAAATGACATCTTCTCATCCAAAACATTTAATGCTAAAAGACAATAGACAAATATCTCCAAAAGTCTGAGAAAAAGGATTTGTACCTGAAAGTCAATTATCAGCAGAATTACAAATAAATCAAACATGAAGTTAAAATAAACACATAAATCAAATATGAAGACAGAATAAATATATGTATGGAAATGCAAAGACATACTGTTATCTCCCCCACATCCTCTAGTAGGAAGTTAAATCAAAGATACAGTCTATATTTATAATTGGTGAAATAAGAAAAAAATACACACATTATTTTGCAAAGTTACAAATTAATAAAATAACTGAAAATAGTAATAAACCTATGTTGGGAGAAAGGAAAGAGAGGGGTGTTGATATAAGAGAGCTAAATCAATTATATCCCAGAAAGTCAGTATTTACAGATATAAATGTAAGCACCAAAATAACTCAAAGTAGGAAAAATTAAAAAGGTACCGGAAGAGTACAGAGATAAAATATGGTTGTTTTTTATTAGTATAAGTCCTTCTGTTCTAAATTACGCACACCAACATTTTTTCAAAGTTATAAAACTTGGAAATGTATCATAGGTGAGGATATAGACATAGTATGCATAGTCAATTCATTAGAGTTTAACTACTAAATGAAGTAGAGAAATGGGAAAATAAGTTGACAGGAGTAAGGTCAAGGAAAATCATGTCAATTTCCTTTAAAATGAAAAATTGGTATATTTATACATTGATTGGTATGATGATACAAAATAGATATATTCCTAATATACCCTTGTGCCCTAGCCTTTGAAAGTAAATGGTCACAACCCAAGCTAATTATAAGGTGAGGACCATTTTGAAAAGAAACTTAGATCTTTATTAATGCCACTCTTAAAAGCTACCATCTCTACATGCCTCAAGTCTTGACATGTAGTCTCAAAGTTGATATCCCGAACAGCTTCCTGCTGGTAATCTAAGTTTATTTGAACTGACTCTGCTTCACTTTAAAAGACTTCCCTGTCATGTTTCTTCAACCTGATCGAACTGCACAATAGATAGGAATCAAGATTGACTGATATCTTATACTTGATTCGGAAAAAAATACACAGCAAAAGAATTATTGGAGGAACTCTAATCGTTTACAAAGCATGAAGTTGATTTATTTGTTCTTTTCTATGAAGACCATAGTTTGACTACAAAGTCTGCAGTAGTAACTAGTAAAATACAGTGTTGAATAATGGAGTAAAATTCCTGGATCCACCCAGGTTATCATTTTGATTTTATCTCTTGCAGATTGTGTGACTTTAGGCAAATTATTTAACCTCTTTAAAGTGAGGATAATAATACTAGCATAGCAGGATGACTGGGATAACGTATACCAAAAATAGTATCTATCAGATGAAAGTCCCTTAATGAACTGAAGTTAGCATTGTATTGTTGAAGATGAAAAATATCCTTTTAAGGGCTGATAATAAGAGACTTGGGGAAAAGTTAAAATGTCTTTACACGAGGATAAAATAATGAGAAAAATGCCTGCCTGTCCATTTAGAAGTAATGGCATTTGTGATTCTTGTAACGCTTTGGCAGTTTAGCTTTGTGAAGGATGACTCCAATGTAATAGAGCATGAGGAAGGCAGGAATGAGAGGGAACTCCTGGGGCGATGACTGAGAAAGTAGCTAGTGACATGAGCAGAGCTGGTAAACATTTCTATCAATGAGCTCAGTGTGCCACCGCCTCTGCTGTCGAATGAACTGCGAGTTAAAAGATAGTACAGAAATAGAAATTTACTGGACATGATTATTGTGAAGCAAGGGAAAGAGCAGAAGCTGGTTGGAGATATGTGGAGGCTTTATAAATCTGAAAATCTAACAGTTAAGATGATAAAATAGTACTTGACATAACAGAGGTTTAATTCTCATAGGACAGTCTACTGTCAGTGACTGCTCTGTGCAGTCATCCAGAGACCACCGTCCTTCTAACCTGAGACTTAAAGGTCCTACAGACCTCAGAGTTTACCACTGGGTCCTCTGCACTGAGCTGGCAGGTGAGAATAAGCAAGAATAAGAATATGCAGAATCTCAGATGAGTGAAAGCGAGAGGAAAAAAAAAGGGGGTGGGGGTAGGTGAACATAAAACAGGCATTTTCATAAAGGCAGATATCAAAATGATGTTAAATGGACATATGTTCAAAGAAGCCAAAATCCACTAGAATAACATCTAGAGAAACATTATTGACTTATTAACATTATTATTATTAAACATTATTAATTTTTTTAAACTTGCTCATGGCTGTCAGCAAATGAAAGCAGTCCACATAAAACAGGGTCAAGGATCAGGGGACTTCTTATGCTCGAAACATGAAAAAGTAGAAGAAAGAGAGCAATGCTATGTCGCTGCAGAGCATCTTGAAACTCAGAGAAGGAATTGTCCATAATTTCACAAATGTGAAGCTGTCCTCTTTACAGGGGTAACAGCTTAAAGAGGGACAAAAGGGGCTGAGAGAGCCAGAAAGTGCAACATAGAGGATTGTGAGTTGGACACCATGACCTAACATCTAGACAGAATGCCATGAAGTCAAATGAGAAAAGGCCTTCATAGCCAGAGTCCTTAAAGATTACCAGGAAGTAAATTTTGAAAGGATCTGCAACACACACACCCACACAACATACAACACACACAGAGGAAGTGTGTGCACAAAATCTACCTAGGTCTAAGGCCTAGGTCACTTAGACCAAGAAAAACCAAAAGGGATCAAGTGAACTGATGTTCAAGGTAAAGACCTGGAATGCTGTTATCAGTGATATTTTTTATGTTCATTTTTATATTTTCAAAATTCTCTACAGCAAGCCCGTACCTTTAAAATTCTTTTAAAAATTTTTAAAAAGCATTGAAAAAGTGAGGTAATCTAAGAAAGGGAATCATGATCTAGGGAAGAGAAAAAAACTATTCCTTTAAAGTTTTTTTTTTCTTTTTTAATATTTCAGAAGAGTTCTGAAATAATCTCAAATCTTGTAAACTATTCCAAATCCTCACCAGTGCTTGGTATTTGGGCCAACCCTCCAGGCATCCCTGATGGGATCAGCAGTAAGAACACTTATCACCAAACTGAGTTTCTTCCCTTATTTCAGAAACAGCAGGGCAGAGTGAAAATTGTTTTTGTAGCAAGACTGGATAAAAAGGAAATTCAGAAAGAAAAATAATGCAGTGTCATGAGAAAAGAAGAAAGGCAGGGCAGGCAGTAGACTGGGGGGTGTGTAGAAATAAGAAGCAGCCTTTATGCATTGCCCACACAGCCATGAGAACACAGTGCTTTGACTCACAGAATGGGCTGAACAACTCCAAGTCTGACTTTACTTCTTCCTAAGATCAAGGACACTTGCTGCACCCATGTGCTCCATATTAGCAGGAGGGACAGGGAGGACTAACACTAAAAGTACTGGATGCTTTGGATGTAATGATTAGAGTCTGAGGAAAGTAAACTGGTAAATCATCTCAAGAACATTAGATGCATCATGCTCTTTGAACCATTTTTTACTCCTAAGTTTGTTAAATGATTTGATTTAAAAAAAGAGAAGATTGTAAATGCTAAGGTTTTTGTTTATATATTAAGCATATATTTCTTTCTTTCTTTTTTTTTTTTTAAGGAACAGTACATGCAGGCATGAAGGTGAGTAGGCAGGCAGGCAGGAAGAGAGAGGAGAAAGAAGCATTCATTTATTTTTATTTACTTGTTCACAATGGTTGTTTCTCCCCGGGAACCCAGGACTTGAACCCAGAAGCATGTGGCCTTGAGCTCCTTCAGAGGTGATTGAGCTAATCACTACTCCACCAGGTTTCACCTAAGTTTATTTTTCAAGTATTCCACTTTTCTGAGAACTGCCTCTCATATTTAAAGAGTTTCGATGGGAGCAATACTTTTGTACCTGTGGACCTGCCCCTATGCTCCATTGCGGTCAAACATCAGGATCTGACCCTTAGCCAGACAGCAGGACCTAGTCACAGGATTGGTCCAGAGATGAATATCTGATTTCATGAGGCCAACTTCATCCTACCAATCTGGGTGTTTGAAAATAAAAGTATGAAAGAGGAGGTTTCTCTTCAATGGCTCAGACTGCACTATGTAAAATTCTGGAATTGTAGGCTTCCATATTCTCTGTCATTTGGGCTGAAAAAGCAGGAAGTTTGGCTGAAAGAGGGAATTTAGCAGCTGCACAGAGAGAGGCAGATGGGGCCAATGAGAAAAGAAACTTTCAAACTTCTTCAGTGGTTCTGAGACTCAGGCTCATGCTTGCCCTTTTTAAAATCTTGGTTCCTGAAATCTTCTTGAATTCCATGAATTACCCCCATGATCCATCATATAAAATCAACATATTTGAAGAAAAATTCCTTTTGATCACAACTCAGAGAGTCCTCAATTAATACAGCTTCCATTTTTACCAAAAAAAGCATTAAAAATAGCTTAAATAGATGTCAGTGGGAGAATTGTTAAGAAAAAGATGTTGATTAATTATACTTCTATTAAAATCATGATCATGAAAACAATTGAGCAGTATATAAAGAAATTTTACATTTTTTTTTCTTTAAAAGGAGTGAATTGCCTATGGGGGTTAAATATTTTATAGACATGAAAAAAAAACTGTGCTAGAACCAACTTATTCATCATTTTCTTCATCTTCCTCATCTCCCTTTTCCTTCTTTTCTTAGCTTTGACACTCTCTCTCGCTCTCTGTCTCTGTCTCTCTGTCTCTCTCTCCTCTCTCCCATCAGCTTTTCCTTAGCTCAATATAAAACAATATCCTTTGGTATTCTTCCTCCAGCTTAGCAGACTTCGGGTTTTTTTAAGGCTGTTGGTCATTTGCACTGACGTTATTCCACATTTTCCGCAGTTCCTTCACCAAATGTATAGACCAAGATATCTCTATAATTTTTGGTCTGATATGCAGAACAAAACAAAACAAAAAGGCAGGAAAAAAGCCTCTTGAGTGCATTGGAATCTTTGAACTTTTTTTTTTATTTCCCCTTTAAGAGGAATGTAAGTTCATTTTTCTTTCATAGCAGACCTTGTAAACTTTCACCATGTTTTCAATTTTCCTCTCTTTAGCAGATGGTCTTCCACCTCCTGAGACCATCTTAGGAAACTGAGGCATCCAGTTGTTTCTTCTTGTGCTCCTTCTGGAAAGTTTGCACAATGAATGCATATGATGACATCTGCCTCTTGGCTTCTTACCGCTCTCCTTTCCCTTTGTTTAATTACTTTTCCTCAGCGAGGCACTGTCACTGGACAGCAATGTCTGTGACAGCAGAAGCCAGACACCCATAGCAAATATTTCTGTGAGCAAATAAGAACACAAAACCGCAGGAACAGTCAGTCTGAGTGCGACTGTGTAAAAACCTGCATATCCCTAAATATGAGAAGAGAGAATGGAATGAAAGAGAAAATTAAATTTGGGATAATGTTGTTATAGTAATATTTCAGGTATCAAAACCAAGTATAGCCAGAAAGAAAATAATTTTAGGTACATATATATGTGTGTATATACATATTTGTATTATTATTAAACATAATTAATTAACCAAAGTTTCATAAGTGCTAGTGGAAGCAACACATGCAGACTAACAGGAAAACCAGTACACAGCATAATGCAAAACAAGATCTGAGTCTGCCCCACTGTTGGCTAAAGCATCCCAGCATATTCTGACCATACTTCCAAAGGACCCTGCTATGGCATGTTCTCCTAAGAATGGGAGCATACCAGGAATATTAGTGGTTTGCCGGCAGAGATACTGAGCTGCAGGAAAGTCTGGGAGGAAGCAGCTTCAAGTGCACACAAGACTGAAAAGTCACTCCCCTTGGCCATCATCTCTTCTCTAGCCTTTGCTCTTACCACAACATGAAAAATGGGAGCACACTGTTTCAACGCAGTAACTCATGATCAATCCACACATTATAGCCAAAGCAAAAAAGACTGAGGTTTAAAATTTTGTTATCCTCATTCCCTCTGATAAAAGATAAAATTTTATAAAGGAATTTTTTAAATGCATCAAATTATTTCTAATTTGCATCAGTGACCTACGTCGTTGTGAAAGTGGAGAAAAAAACAATCATTTTAGTCCCAGGAGTGGGCATGTAATCATGAAATTAGCATCTATGGTAATAACAGCTGTCTTTTACCAGTGATCCATGCTATGTGCACATTGTATCCAAAACCTTGCAGATGTCAGCATCTAATCCTCAGACAGTTCTCTGATGCAGGCATTCTATGCCCCATCTTACTGATGATGAAAGAGAGAGTAAAAAACACAAACCAAAAAAACAGTTCCCTAGCTTAAGATCACAGTGTCTCAGTGGAGAAACAGCACTCAAAGAAAGGACTTCTCTCACTGAAAACTATATCAAACTGTATCTATATCCATTAAATTCTAACACAATAGCTATTTGATGATGGTGGTGGTGGTGATGAAACAAGATTTCTTGAGGAAGCAGAATTGAATTAATTCTGTGTGATGCTAAGAGACCTGGAGAGACAGATGATGCCTGCTGCCACAGATAAGAAGTGCTAAGCACACACCTGGGTTCTCACAGCGAATGAAGACAAGTGAGCTCAAAGAAGGGGAAAGTCTCAGCATTGCAAATGTAGGCAAAGTCTGTAGCTCTGCACAGCTGGGAGGTTTAGGGTTGGGAGAATAAAGGACTTGCAAGACTGGCTCCTTATTTGACCCAGAAGGGAGAAGCAGCCAGGGTTTTTTGTTGTTGTTTGTTTCTTGGCTTGTTTTTAGTAGCAAATCACCTGAATTCTCAGTCTTTTCCTGTCCTATCAAGACCAGAGATGACTTAAAATCTCCCTCCCAGGTGTTTGGGTGGGGATCCAGGCTGTATGCTAAGTAGAAGGGACTTCAAGAAAACCCCATACTCCTTATAAACAAAAAGATTCCCTTTTCTGTCTCACATACTGGACTTCTGTGCAGGATTGTATTTGAACGAAAGTTTCCACTACTTTAAAGAAAAAAGGTAGATAGTCACTGGGAAACCTCTAAGTTATGTGATCTCTACACTTTTCATTGGACAATTTTCCTCTTACGATAGCTCTTGCTTAGGCATAACAAAACAGAAGACTTTGTTTGAACCTAACAGAAGCTGTCAGACAAGCACAAACTGAGCTATCTACTCATCAAAACTGACAAATGAGTAAGAACTTTGAGTGTCCCAATGAGCCAGCGTCTTCCTGGATCCACCTGAGTCTTTCCTAACCTGGGTACAGTGGGACTCACTGAATCAGCCATGTGAAGACTCTAGGATACATCTGGCTCAATCCAGAATGTATATTTTCAAACACATGAATCACCCTGAGTTTCTTATTCGGTGAGCACCTCGGAGAATTTCCTGGTGGACTTTTTCCTTACCTAGGAAATAAACTCAACAACACATGCTTTGTTATCCCAGAAGTGGTTACTGTTTTGCTTCCTCTCAGCATACTAGAACCTTGTTGGACACACTGTGGAAGCCAAAGGGAGTCTCCTGTGCTGGTCCTTCCTAGGCTCTGTGTGCAGGAGGTAGCAATGCTACACATAATAAAACCAACGAAGCAAATGTTGCTATCACAAACCCTTGAAATTTATAAACAGGATTATTTTTACAGTGAGAATGTTCACCTCTGAAATGACTTACTAATACAAAACTAGGAAATGAAAGCAGCATGTTATTTAAAATATCTGGCTGGTTTGTGTCAGATTTTTTTATCCAATTTTAAACTTTCACCTCTGAAAAGTAGCTCTTATTAAGGTCTTATCTTGAGAAGAAAAACAGGTTTAATAGAAAAACCAAGACAAATTTTGAAACTCAGGAAGACATCAGAACCTCTCATCTCATCTTCCCCACCACCCCACACCTACGTAAGGGCAGATAGCGCTGTCACCCTCAGAAAAGACAGACTGGTTCCCTCCTGCACATTCAAATGTCTCTATATGTCCTTTTTAGAGCTTGGACTCTATTAGCATGAATTTAGTAAGCTCTCCTCCCTCCCACTCTGGCTATATTCACATTCCCTGCAAGCAGTATGCTCATTGGGCTTCTCTGTAAGAAGACAAAGTGAGGCAGGAAGAAAAGAACTAGCTGGTTGACTTACTCCAGGTTGGGGCAACCAGGGAGTAACTCTCTGGTGGATTAATGAATTAATATGTTAATGGTTAAATCCAGAAGATGGGAACAGTGATATGTGCAAGCTTGCATAAAAATATTTTAGAATATAAAGAAGTCTTTGATCTATTAACTGAAAGTCTAAGCTTTGAATCCACATCAGAAACAAAAATCAGTGGAGAACAGACATACAAAATTGATCTCATGGGTTCTCTCTTAGATCTAACTGTTGTCAGGCCCATTCTTAGCTGAATGGTGAAATCAATCCTTCCCCTTTCTGAAAGGTTTTTCTGAGCTCCGCGAGGAGAAAAAGTCAATTACACAAAAAGTCGAATAGCCAGGGCTTTAGTGGAGTTTGCCCACCCGGGCGAGGTTCTGAAGTCCGCAGAGGGCCGGGGAAGTTGGCGCTTGAACAAAGGGGAGCGCGCTCTTTAAGCAAAGGAATTTCGCTGGCTTCATACGTCGCGATTGGGGATTGGCCCTGTGAATCCAGGTATGGGTGTTCCATCCCTTATTCTGAAGTCAGCCACCTTTTTCCCGGGCATGGCTGCCTTTTTCCTGGGTATGGCCGCTGCTGCTTTTGTCCCTGGGCCAGCCTAACATTTTCCAACTACACAGCCCATTTGACACCAAAATGGATAAACGGGAAGCTAGAGGCAAAACTGTGAGTTCTCCACTTCCCTGTTTGTTTTTCTGGGGCATCCCTTTGCACTCCATGCTTCATACCTCATCAGACTCAGTACCAAAACTTGCCCCACCAGCAAAAAGGAAGAATCTTCAGAATCCATGCCCTGAGAATCTCAGGTCTTTCTTTGAATCTTAAGTCTTTCATATTTTATTTACTGAACCAAGAGTGTTTTAGTGACCATATGAGCTGGAGCTGAAGATTGGCGCATCTGCACATGCAGAAGTTTTCTCCTACGCTTGACACACTGCGTTTCCAGGTGAGAGCAGGAAGGTTCTAGAGATCAAATGCTTCAACTGACTACAGTCTAGTATGTTCAACCTCCAAGACAAGCCTGAGCTATGGAAACCATGGTAATATCCAAGCTCTTTTATGAAGTGTACTGTATGGGGTAAAGTCACACAGTAAGAATCTGATTGTCTTTTTTCTCCATTTGTGGAGCGGATACAAGGTGTTGACTAGAACAAACTGTTCCAATGAGCTGTAGAATTCCATTAGGTCCTGAAGGCTCTACCTAAAATATTTCTAAATAAATGACTACAGTACAAAATATGATATAGCAAAAAACCTTACAAAAGGTATTGCTCCTTTAAAATGAAAAACACTCAAGAATTGCTCCAGCTAACAGACATTTAAAGGAATGCTTACAATACTAGTGACTATCTTTAGCTTCTCAGATAATTTGCATGATTTGTTTACCAAGTTGGTTTAAACCCAGCTCATAATGTTACATCCAGTGTTTGAATAGTCCTTCCTGAAAAGAAAGCACTGGGTCTTTTTGACGTATCGAAGACTTAATGCAAGACCTTATGGAGACGTACTAGAATAGAAAGCAGGGGTTAATAGAGACATAAGGAGACGCCTAAACAGTCATGAACATAGGAACTTGCTCTACTGGTAGCTGGCATTCAGAAGCCACAGCAGCAAAAGCTGCTCCAACTTCTCTGGTAGAAATGTGCAGGCTTTGAAATGGAAGGTGGCAGGGATAACTCTGATGGTTTTTGCTTCTCAAGAGAAGTCATAACATTCCTGACTACACCCCAGATATTGGAATGGCATATTCACTTACTCATCTATTTCTTAGACAAGACATCTAAGGTCCAGAAAGGCTAAATAACTTGGCCACGCTTGCACAGCAGGTTTAAGCTAGTATGGTTCTAGGGCCTACACTCTCAATTCCTCTGCCATACTGGACATTTGGCAATAAATAAAAAGTTCCCTGAACCTGGGCAAGAAAACATTAGAACAAAACATCCATCTGAATTCAGAATCCCTACTCCAAAACAATGGCTAGGTCTCTTTTACTGGGTCTTGATACCTTGCTACTTCTTTCTTGGAAGCCATCAAGCAAATAGGTTTGTGGATGGTTCCCAGTTCCCATCATCCATGCATGCACAGACATGGCAGAACTTGAAATTAAACTTAATATGGAAAAATGGAGAGGAGACCTTGAAAAAGTATAGCCACAGGAGGTAATCTTGTGATTGAGACAATAACCTCAGGGAGTTTGAAGCAGTTAAATGGAAGTGGATAAACGATATGTTAATGATGTCTTACGACTATCACACTTGCCCCAGAACAAACTAGATAAGATATCACAGTATTAGATGTATAATCTTAGGTAGAAAATCCCTTTTGTGCTTCAGTTACTTGTCTTGTCTGTGAAATTCACCCCATGAGAAGACTGTGAGTATTAAAAATGTAAATACTCATTAAACACTTAGGATTATATTTGTATTATAACTATTAGAAATTTATGTAGAAAACACACATATGAACTGAATTAGACACAATTTTAAGTAAGTTATAAAGTCACCAGCAAAAGAGGTTGTTGAAACCTCTACTGAGACCTCTGTTTTATCACAGCAAGTTCTATCCATAAATCTGAGGACAGATCATCTTAATTTAATGACTATACTTAGCCCTTCAGATATCCTGTCTGCGCTAGTTATGTTCCAAAAATAAGAATGTCTTCTATATCAATGACAACATCCATTCATCCATTCATGCACTCATGCATGCATGCATCTGTTTGACAAATATTCAAATACTTACCATGTGCTGAATGGCAGATGTAATGACTTTCTTTGCACTATGGAATACTGGAAATAATAGATGACCTGCAATTAAATCAAAGAATTTTACAGATAAAAATAGAGAAAAAAAAAGTTAAGTACAAACATCTAGTTAATAAGCATTATAAGAATCATAGCATTTAGGTTTCCTTGTTTTTTTCTGGTAGAAAGTACCTCTGGATATAAATTATAAAACTGACCCAAATCCCTCCATGACCATTTGTTAATGATTTGATGTTGTAGAAGTTACTCACTTATAAAATGGGAATATTGTCATCTCCCAGGATTAATTAAGAATGAAAAAAGATCAATAAGTAAATATATACATATATGTACACATGTGTACATGCATGTATGTGTGTATATATATCTTAATACAGTATGTAAAGTATTATTTAGTAATGTTCTACCTTCATGGTTCAGCATACTCTCATGAATGCCAGAGCATTTCTCAAAAGGCCCACTTTTATTTTGTCAGTGGTTTATTAAGGGACTTTTCCTATTTTCTCTGCCTTCCTTGATAATTTTATTTCTAAAATGGGTCATTTCCAGTCTATGGCTAAGTAACTTATTTACTTTTCTCCTACTAACAGGGCTGCTGCTGGCCTATACTATGTTTCTATGAGGATACAAAAAGATATTACCCCCTTATCCCACACCCATTCTGATGGTAATCCTAAATCAATCCACAGCTCTTAGCCAAGAGTCTTACACTATGCCAACCCTTCTTAGTATGATTCTTCTAGTATTGTCGGAAGCCCCGTGAAAATATTCTTATTTTTTCACTCATGTTATCAACATGTATCAACAAGCTCCAAGTGGTCTACCTGTTGGGGCACAGAGATGGACAGCAGTATAGAGTTCCTATCTGCACGTTCATTTATAGCAGTGTGTGTTGTGTGATATTTAGTGACTTAGCCAACATCCACGTAAAGTCATTTCATTAAGGTGGTATCAGAGAATAGAGGAGTCCAGTCTTAATTAGCTGAGGGAAAGTAAGGTTATCAAGAAAGGGAAGTAACATATAGACTGAGTCTTTCCAATTTGAAAAGAGGGAAAAGACGAAGTTTCTCAGTCAGGCAGCAGCCCAACAGGTTCAAATGAGACCGGAGTCAGTTGTGCCTGAAAAAGAGCAAAGGTGTGTGATGCTGCAGAAGTAGATGTAAGCCAGGAGGAGGCTCTGAATGAATCTTGGCAGGAGGTGTAACATAATCATATTGAATTTAATAAAGATTACTCCACAGACAGGAAATTGTAGGGAGGTGACACCTGACTTAAGGCAAGGAGAACTATGATAAGGCTGTTATAATGGTCTTGGTGATGAATGATGAAGGACTAAATTAAAGCAGTGAAATAAGGATGAAAAGATGGAAGAGATATGCATATGAGATATTTAGGAGGTAGAACCAGACTCAGTCACTCACTGAATATGGGAACTAAGTTTCTAATAATCATCTAGAATGATTTCTACATTTATATTTCTAGCCAGGATGACTGTCAGACGTTTTTGTTTTTGTTTATTTATTTAATTTGTAGGATGCAGGATTTAATGTTCAGAAAAGATGTGGAGAGAAAGAAATAGCATGTGACTGAGACTTTTTTTTTTCTCTTTAGAATACACTGTAATCATTGTTACCTTATAAATGATATTCCATCTCATTTATCTGAGTTAAGATTTTTCAGTATGAGAATCATGACTTGTCAGTCTTTTTTATTTTCAATCCAAGGTTTTCTTCCCTTTTCCTCTTCTCCATTTGGTAACCACAGTCTTGCATTCAAAATTCTCAGAATTTTGTTGTGTTTTGTTATTGTGTTTGTTCATTGTTGTACTTCTTTACATATTACCCATATGAGTGAAATCATCCCATACTTTTCTTTTTCTTTCTTTCTTATTTCATTTAGTATGATCACACGTCAAGAACTTAGAAGTTTTTTTTTTTTTTTTTTGAAAGACTGATATATTTTAGTACAGATGGAAGGGAATATATATTCAATTCCAGTTTCCTGTGTGAGACATGCAAGACACCTGGAGTCAAGAATGCTCTCAGGAGCAGGTGGCCTGTATCTGGATGGTTAGATTGTAAATGAATATAAAATGCCTGAAAGCCGAACCATAGGAAGGACCAACAGTTAATGAGCAGCAGGGGTGCTAGGAAGAGAAGGCTAAAGGAAGATTTCAAATGAGTAGTAGGATAGATAAAGAAAACATAGCAGCCATAAAAAAAAGTCTTAGTGATCAAGTTACTACATAATTTTGGGGATCTATAGCATTATAAAAATATGCAGTGATAATCAAAAAATTATCCGTTGCCCATAAATTTAAATTATATATTCCTTGTCACTTCTATCTACAAGACTTGCAAAAAGGTGCTCATAATTAGTTCTTGAGAAAGAAGTTTTTCACTTGCTTGCTCTTAACATTGATGTTTACCATCAACAAGCCTACAACATATCATTTTACCATCTATAGGGATATTTAATCATTTTATTTCCCCAAATTCTACTTGAAACATAAATGACAAAAAAAAAAAAAAAAAATCTAACCTTGGAGTCATAGAGTTGGAAGGAAGGATTAAGATCACTTGAGATCAGTTTACAGATGTGCTCAATTTATATATGAGATTCAAAGATAAAGTGAATTGAAAAGTTGACACAGTAAGCCATGGTATCAAGACTGGAAGGCAGCCTTCTGAAACCCAGATTTCATTCAAGCACATCACTATACAAACTAAAGAATTGATTGTAACACAAAAATTCATTTATATCCTTTCTCTCAACAACAGTTTTAATTTAAATTCATTTTACTGTAGGAAAATTGCATCATAACAATATATGGACTTAAGATGTACAACATAGTAAATTCACACCCATATATAACACATTAAGCTTACCACCATTTCAGGTCTAGAACATTGCCTTTCTAAATATGGACTGTGAAATAGTATTGAGAGCTTGATAATACTGAAGAATCTCCAGCCCATCTCCAGAGTTGAGTCAATGAATCAAAATTTGCATTCAACCAGATCCCTTGGCCATTCATAAATTTATATATATATGTGTGTGTGTATACATATATACATATATACATATATTTGTGCACATATGTAATTTTGAGAAGCATTTCTCTAGAACTCAGATTGTATTTCCCCATAAAAACAGTGACTTATCTTCAAAAATCAATTAATAATAGTCAATTTAAAGTATATACAGATGTTAAGTATAGATTTTTTCCTGGTACTATATGTTTCAAATATGAACTGAAGGTGCAAAGAATACATTTCCTCCAACTGAGTTCTAAGACTAAAATTATTTCCCCTAATCCACTTTCCTGGCCCCATAACAACTTCATTCTCAAGTGACATCTATTAAGAGACAGGGATGAGAGATGTCTTGCAGAAAAAAGATCTCTAAAGGAAGGAAGGATTTAAAGAAAAAGAAGCTGGAACCTCTAGAACTTTCTAAGGGAAGAATGTTCCATGATAATGAGCTAAACATACAATAATCAGGCTCTTCACAGTGAATCTTCCTGCAATGTGTCAAAGGCCAGGAACATTATCAGGTGGGAAAGTCAGCAGAATCTATGTGGAAACCAGGACAAGAAATCCTAAGTAAGCAGAAGATGGCCAGAGTTCTTGGCCCTAGGATAGCAGTAACAGTCTGGATTCTGAGTATCAGTAGCCAGAAAGGTTCTCTTCAAAGACTAATAAAGACATGGCATGTGGCATATAAAATAAGGTCATTTGTGTAAAAGAAGAATTTCTAAATCATATGATGATAAAGGTCATCAAACTGATAGGATTTATTAATTAGCAGATACAAAACTGGTTAATGGAAGCATCATGTGACCATTTTAAGTGAAAGACTTTTGTTGGGGATCATAATGCATTACATACAGATGTTGAAATACAATGTACACCTCAAACTCATTTAATGTTATAAACCAATGTTACTTCAATAAAAAATGTTTAAAAATAAAATTGAATTTAACTTTTAATAAGACAGGCTTTTTATTTCTTATTTGATTTTTTCTTAATTTATTTTATTTTTATTCTCTCACTCACTTCTCTTCCAGCTACCTCTATTGGAACACTCGGTCACTATAAGTGTTAATTATTTTGTTTCCACTCTGAGAGCCTTTATAGGGATAAAAGTAATCAAAAAACTTCTGGAAATGTTTGTGAGATTTTCTTAACATGACAATGCACTTATCACAGACCTTATAGTCATTTATGATGCTCCACCACTCAGGTAAAAAAAAAAAAAACAGGAATACAGTTGACCCAGTCTCAAAGTAACTCACCTTTATAGCAGTGGCTTTCTCACTTTAATGTGCATAAAAATACTGGGGATGTCCTACAAATACAGTTGCTCTGAATTATACAACAAAAATTTTGATTTTGTAGCCTTGATTGTAGAGCTTGGGAATCCGAATTTTTAGTGAGCATTCCTCCTCCCAAAACAATTCTGATGCAGGTGATCTACACTCTACACTTTAAGAAACTCCCTTATAACACATATTGGACAGAAGTAGATCTTCTTTCTTGGAAGACAATCTACCTTCTTGATATAATGTCCCAGTGGAGGTGAGGCACCTTGCTGGTGATAAGCACCTGGGTAGTTGAATTATGGAGGGATCCATGACTGATGGGACACAAGAAAACAGGCAGTGAGGGAGGTGACTCTAAATTAATATGTCCAAAGAGTGTCATATAGGGCATGGGTTCCCAAGGCAGACTCTACCTATATCCCAGGGCTGCCCCTGGACAAATTATCATGGCAGGATTGTTCTTTGGGAGGATCTGATTACAGCAGACAGCTGAAGGCTGTGGTCACCATAAGTGGGGGAGAAGGATTTATGTGTACCAAATGTTCTGCATTGTTATTCCTGTAATTAAATTCAGAACCAAATTAACCTTTATCTATCTTTACTAATCATTTCTGTGACACACCTACAGTACCTGAAATCTGTAGGATACTTAATATAACAATTCCTGCTTAGTCCTTGACAATAACACCCCTGCATGACCGTCTTGTCACCTAAGTGAAACAACTTATACAGCATTATATCTGGGTAAAAAATGTTTCATTTGTATGTATTTAAATTTTCTTAATAAGCTGACTGTATATTGGAAATTATACCATCTGGAAATAGAGTAACATATATATAATTTAATACAAGAAAGATATTCTATTTTCAAAGCACTGAGTGTCAGCACCTTTCTTCCTCTGGGGCTTTGTGATAGAACAAGGGAATGACAATGATATATGGCAAAATTTGACAAGGACCATGGAGGAAAGACAATATGACAGGAGACAGAGAAGTTCATGGAGGAGTTTCCATTTTAAGGAAATTGTGAAAATGGTTACAATTTCAAACAACTAGATGATGGGAAGCATAAGATGGAGCTGGGAACAAAGAATGCAGATGGGAAAATACAGAGTGCAGGGAGCAGAGAGTGGTAGGAAATATATGTAACTTTTAAGGAAACAGTGGAAAAACAAATCTGTTTATATGAAATCTGAAATGCAAGGTTGAGCAATAATTCCATACTTCCAAAAGTGTTTTTCAATAAGGCCAAGGGGAACAGAAGTGTGAGTTCTGCATGAAGAACATTCTTTTGGCAACAACATGTAAGATGAAGTGGCGCATGGAGAGACTGGGAGCAAGGAGACTAATTAGGAGTCTGCTGCTCTGGTCCAATGAGAGGAGCTGAGGTTTGAAGTGAGCAGGAAGGGGCAAAAGGAGTGGATGTATGAGGCATCACAAAGGAAACAATTGGGTTTTATAAGCCTTCAGTTTCCAGGTTGCACTCACATTGAGGCTTAAATGGATTAGTATACTGGTTGCAGCAAGAGAAGATTCAGTATAAAGAGAGAGGAGAATGGGGGCAGGAAGAAAGGCCAGAGAACACAAGTTTTAGTGCAGCAGATGCTGTCAGTGCCCTTAGTGTTTATTTCTTGTGCACTCAACATGAATAGACTCTTTCTGCTGGAGATGCTTCTTTCTGCTTTAAGGGCCCCTTGTGTTGGCCACAAGTACCAGGGAGCTAACACCCTGTGGGTAACCCCTAAGCAGTGGCAGGTGAGATGAGAGTTGGAATAGAAATACCTGTTTTCTCACTCCTCAGCACAACTCTGACACCTGTTCTACACTCTCTCCCACAGGTCCCTGGTGTGGGGAAACCCCATTTACCACTGTGGTAACCCACTACATACTGCTTTCTCTGTTGGCCTCTTTTCCTTCCTATATCACTTGCTCATCCATTCAGGGCTTCCTGAGATCACCTTTCATAATGGATCCTTCTCAGAATCTGCCTCTGGAGAAACCAGCCCCTTGGAGATTGAATCATTTTAAGTGATGACTTAAGGGAAATGCTGACAAAAAACAAATGACTGAGAATGGATATTAAAGTCATTGGAAATGAATCAATATTAATGCTGAAAGAGGGGATTATACTTGAAAAAAGAATGAGAATGAGATGGAGATGGAGAGGAGGCTAAACTAGTTGGAATGTAGTACAAAATTATAGAATAACAGGGTGTTGCAGAAGAAAGGGGAAAAAGAGAGGATGTTACAAAGATTATGTCAACTTCCAAAGAGGGTGCGATACTGAACAGACTATTGAACCAACTTTGGTCTGGTAGTCTTTTCTCATTAAAGTTATTCTCTCCACACTGCCTCACTCTTAGCTAGATTCTACATAACTAAATCGTTACTTGATTGAATTTAATTATATTGTTTTCAAAGTAGAAACTCCATACTAACGGTGAGTTATGTTCCCTGTTAAAAAAAAAAAAAAAGAAAAGAAAAGATGTAGGCCCTCTAATGCTTCCTCTGCCTAAACTGCCCATGTCCACCTACACCTAGAAAACATTTTTTTTTTTTTTTTTTGCCTCTGGAAGCAACTGAACATTCATGAAGTCCAAGGAACCCTCCATCTGGGGTACCCTGGGTCTCCCCTTTTAATTGCCTCTCCCTGTACCTTCTATTCTCTGGTCACCTTTTCCTCTAGAAAGTGAAATCTTTGAGGAGAGGGTATTATTCATTTGTGGCACCAGTTCCTGGAATATCAGTGATGTCTAAAAAATGTTTGCTGAGCACTTGCAATCTGTAAAATGCTAAACTCTACTCTTGATGATATCTTGCTCATCCCTCATTATCCTGTATGACAGATAATGTTACTATGCATAGTTTAATGGTGAGGAAAATGAATTTTGGAGAACTTAAGAAGTTGTTCAGAGCCCTTCAGTCAATGATGAATAGAGCCCGAATTTAAGCCCAGGCAAAGGTCTCTGACTCGAGTCCAGGTTCTTAACTAAGTTTTCTTCCTTCTCTCATATCTGTTACTGTCTCCAGACTGGGATATCTATCTATCTATCTGTCTATCTATAGATAGACAGATAGATAGATAGATAGATATGTGTGATACAACTTTATATGACTGTACCTAAAATTAAATGAAATAATGACTTTATGGCAAACTTTTTAGATATGAACACAAAAACTCAAGTTATCTATCTGATTAATGTAGGAGTCTGCAAACTACTAGGACTGAAGGACAATGTCAATGATGCAAGGTCAAGTGAGAGGTCAAACTTGTCCCCAAAGTGAACAGTGGGTTCTGTGAGGCATTATCTAGAACAGGAATCTCTACAATTGCCTCATAAAAGAAATCTCACAGTAAAGGTAAGTTTTAAGATAGAGGGCTTTAAAGCAGTATTTTAAAATCCAGAAGTTGTGCTGCCTGACTTGTTATACAATTCATTCTCATCTCATTGACCAGTTGTGCCGTTTTCAAATGAAAGCCCTTGAAGTTAGAGGTGGAATTACATAAAGAAATTTAAGGCTGTCACCCTGTCACACAATCAATGTTGACTAATTGGCCTCTAAATATCAATGGTCTACACATACTTAACAAGGTCAAATTTATATTTTGCTCTTGATATAACAAGGACCAAGACTGCATTATTTTGTTATCATGTTTAATATTTCTTAAGAGCATTAAATAAAAACCTATTTCTGATCTGGGTTCTGTCACTGACTTACTAACCAAGCTGGCTAAGTTATTCAGAGCCTCAGTTTCATCTTCTGTAAAGTGGGGGAAATATTGGCCTGTCCTTTCTCTCAGCTATACCATAACTATAAGAAGAAGATAACTTTTAGCTGAGAAGTTATGCAATTCTAATTGACAAACCAAGCACCTATAGTACAGTCATCCTTCTAAGGGTTTTTTTTTTTTTTTCCGCTAAACATAAAAATATGTTTATTTCAAAACTTAGGAAATAAATACCTTCAAAATATTTAAGTGAAATGTTTATCTTTGGAAAATGCTTTGTGGTTCAGTGCAAATGTATATTTCACAGGTTATTCTACTTAGAAACATTAAAATGCTGCAATAAATATATATAAGTATATTAAAGTTCATGTGTATTATTTAGTTTTTACCAGGAAATGAAATGTTCCACATATGTGACTTTCCCACAGAGCTAAAGCTGAAGTACAAATTAGTAAAATTTTGGCCATGTTAATAAAGATATTTGTAAAACATATTCTACCATTTTGTCGATTTTAAATTGGGGATGTAAATGCATTAACAGGCCTGTAATGTAATGTAATGTAAATGCATTAAAATGTCCAGGCTGTTATGACCTCTCCTGCTCTCTCTTGTAATATAAACCCATGTTTGGTCAGGTGCAAGTCTGCTAACCCTTAGATGATGACATCCTGCCGATCGGGCCTGAGGAGCAGGGAATGATGAGTGTTCTAATTTCCCTCGGAAACATAAATGATCCAGAGTATTGGAAATAAGCCCTGAAATATTTGCAAGATCTGCCACAGTGAATGGTGAAGTTTTGAGAGGCTCAGTGGCCTGGGGCCTGCCAGCATATCTTAAAGGTCAAATGGCCAGTTATTTGTACCTCACATCTTGTCCCAATAATTCTGAGGCATTTTGGGATTTTGGTGAGCTTATAGTTATTTAGGGGCAATATATGTAGTAATCCCCCTTTATCCACAGGGAATACATTCTAAGAGCTAAGTAGATACCCAAAATATTGTCAGTGTTGAACTCTGTATATACTATTTTTTCATATACGTACATACCTATGATAAAGTTTATTCACAAATTAGGCATAGAAGAGATTAACAGCTGTAATAATAAAATAGAGCAAGTTTGTCATGTTGTACATATTTTCAGACAGAGGGTGACCTCAAGTAACTGAAATATGAAAACAAAACCACAGACTAGGAGTAACTGCTATACCTCACTTAGAATTGCAACTCCAATTCATTTATCAGGTGACTCAAAAGGCTGCCAGTTTTAAGTACTGCCCAGAGCAGAGGGGGACTCCACCACAGACTTGAGCTTAATCTGCAATTCACAGGCATATGGGGAGAGACATGCCATGGTTCATTGGGAAAGGGTATGAAAACTTGGCATTTGGGACACACTTTAAGATTTAACTCTATGCTCCTCTTTATTTGACTTCTCATAAGTATATGTTCCTTGATCTCTGAGTTGTTCTAGTGAATTATCAAACCTTCAGAGGTCACGGGATTCTCCAAGTTAGTAGACAGACTGAAATATAGTCTAAAGAATCCATTTAAAACTGGTATTTGCAATAGGGTAGTCTTGTGGAGAGTTAAGTCCTTAACTTGTGGGATTCATGTTAATTCTGGGTGGTTAGTGCAGTACATCCAGTTTGTTTTAGATCAGCTGGGGCTGAAACAGAGGAGGTAACACCTTGGGAATAACAGTCTACAGGATTGGATTTGCACCTTCCAGAATGAGGTTTAAAAACTGAGCTAATTATCAGTATGTGACATGAGTCTCCAGTAGCTAGACATTCTGTATTCAAGAACCAATGGGTGAACATGAGATTGGCCCCTTTTATTGTCAATAGTAGTCAATTCATTTGTCGATCCATTTCTTGTGCCCAAGTTTTCAGGCTTTAGTGCTTATAGGTCTATTTTCCAGGAAGGATGCTTCTATCACAGATTCCAGTAAAAGTGCCACTGAACTTTAATCAAGAACTACAATCTGATGACCTTGGGATCCTCATCCCATGAATCAATAAACAAAGAAATACTGCAATGGCCCTGGTAATCTAAAACGCCATGAGAACAAGGCTTGCTACTATACAAAGGAGATAGGGAAAAACATTGGTGAAAGTCATAGGATTCACTGGGACATCTCTTGGGAAGTCTACTCAGTGATTACAATGAATGGACAAGTACAGCAACCACAGCTCAACAAGGACAAGACAACTAAGAGTTCAGGCCTCTGAGGATGAAATTCTGAGAATGTGAGAATGGCAATGAAGGCCACTTAGGCCAACAGAAAGACTGCCAGATGTTGAGGAAAATCTAGATTGGATAGTAAAAGGGGAAATGTCAATCATAACCTTACAACCATTTGCAGAAGTGTGGGATTTAACTCCATTTGTGAACTCTATATTAACTCTGTAGTAGTGAAGGTCATGAGCAGAGCTAAAGAGTGGTACAAGGAGTGCACATGCCTTATGCACTTCTTATGTACCACCTCCTATCCTGTCAGACTCACCTGCTTCTTACTCATCACCACTGCAAAGCCAACTTCATGCAGGTGTGACCTAAGGGTGATTACCTTAGGCTCATGGCTTGAACCTTTTACCCTGCCTGGGACTTCTCTGCTGAAAGCAAGGTATGTGAATGCTGCAAGAGCCCATTTGGTGCAAGAAGTGTAACCTGGGAATGAGGGCAGGGGAATTAATACCCTTTGAACTAAATCTTTAACCAAAAATAAATTCTTCCTTCTTTCTCATCTTTGTGGCTTCTTGTAGGATAGCAGAATCATGGAATCAAACAATCATGTGCACATAGCAGTGCAAATTTGATAATTCATCAGTACCTGAGTCATTTGCCTTACACAGTCTTTTTGAGGAGCTAAGGCTCACCTGTCTAGATTTTCATCAAAGGAATGAAGAAATCAGCTGTAAATGGGTTGGACCACAGGAGCTTCCCGTCGAGAGCAATTACAAGCTAATCCAAACCTCTACTTAAGAAGGGTTGTCACTGTGTGAGCTTCATCTTAGCTCCTGTTATGTGCACAGATGCCTTTACTGTTCTCCATTGTTCAAATCTCCCTCAAAGGGAGGCCCCAGTGTGCACCAAGGACAACATGGCATCCTTAGCTGCACGTCATGAGACCATGTAACAAAGAGATGAAGACTTGGTTAGAAAGGGTAAAGGCATAAAACTCCTATAACTATTTTTCCCCTTTTCTCCTGCCACTGAAGTGTGAAAGGGAGGGGCCATGCCTTTCATTTGGAAGACTTTCTCAGCTCTAAAGATTAAATGGGGTAGGATATGAATCCATGTTAAAGGAAAAAAGATGGACGGCTTAGGGCAGCTCCTTCCTAAACTTTAAAGAAAGGAAGCAAAAAGACTTTTGATGGGCATTCATTCTTCAGGTCATCTAATTATGCCAGGTGAGTAAGTAGAAATTTTATATGGTGAAGCAGGGCTAAGGATAAAATCTATGCATTATGCCCAAACCTTCTAGCTTCCCTGTATCTCAGAAATCTAAGTGCCACAGAGAAACCTACATCTGAGAAATGACAAGAGCAGCAGTCTACCAATTCTTTATATTGCTGCCTGATCCTTCTCCATGGTTTTTGCTTATTTCTTAAGTGATGGCAAGCAGGCCCAAACTTGTCATTTCAGACACATAATTAGAGAACCAGGAGGACAGACAGGCCAAAATATGAGCCTTAGAATAAAAACTGAATTCAAATTCCAGTTCTGGCTCTCAATTCCTATGCATCCATTGGGCATATTTGCATTTTACATTAATAATTTCTCTGATAAATGTTTCATTTACAGATCAGGAACCAAGTGTTACCTATATAGAGATATTTCATGCTACCAAGTCTAAAGAAAGTAGAAGTCATGGAATATATGCTAAACACATCCAAGAACCCAATTTTATCAGATGTCCTGAAATAAGCCAATCAAACTCCATCACCATCTTGTTTCTTCCAGGAAGTCAAGGTAAACCTCAACTCCAATACCTTCTCAGTGCTAAAAAGCACACTCCTGTAGTCTCTTCTCATTGTCATTGTTCAAGTTGGTCCTAATGCTTGACTAGCACTGGGGGTTTTCTGTTTTGGGAGAGATTTTTTGTTTGCTTTTATTTTTTATTTTTTGGAATCCAAAAATTAACTATCAGAAGTTAAATATTTGACTGGTAAAAAAAATTCCATTGTCCTTAGCTTGGAAAAATCAATTTTACCATCAACTTGATACATTTTAATTATTTAAATCTGGGAGTAGCCTACATGCACTGCTCGAAAGAATGGTATTAACATAACACTAAAAAATTGTATAATAAACTGGGGCAGAAAGGTGTTAAAAACAGGCACCTTCCATATATATGCCTTTTCATTACTCAAAATACTATAGTAAAGATATCACCAAGCATTTTGAAGGGTAGATTTCCAGGGAGAAGTCAATCATGAGCAATTACTATAGTAATAATATTGCTGTAAAAGCAGGTAAACAGATACTGGAAATGTAAAAGTTGTTTTTAAAACATGAACAGGCATGCAAATAATTTTCCAAGTGTTACCAAAGAGGGAAAGTTATATTGGAAAATTAAGCCTCATTGACCTCCAAAAAAATCCAATAATACCAATATCTAACTATATTTATAGTTATTGCTTCTCTGCTACTCTCACTTGAGGTTTCAGAAAAGAAAAAGGATTGACATAGTCTCACAACTGAAAAAAGATATAGAGTTTCTGACCTTCCCTATATGTGTGCCTTTATCAGTCATTTGTATATGTTTTATTTCCAATCCTCCACTTTGGCATTTGATTTCTTTGGGTACTAATCTGTAGCATCTTTTCTGAGCTGTTGGATAAATCTTCTCAGCATTAAATAATACTGACTCCTCCTCTAAATGTATGTCTATCACTCAATAGGAAATACTTCTAACTCTCTGCAAAAGCCTCTACCTCAGCCAGGGCCACCAGGGGTCTGGTTCTTCCTAAACTCCCATCCTTGAGAAGCACTGATAGAAAGAGCTTGAGAATATGATCAAAATACTTGATTTCTAACTTTTGCCTAGTGTTATAGTCTGATGAAAGCTCATTCTCCAGTTCTGAGACTGAAACAAGGAGCAAGTACTTTTGTCTACCCAAATGATCCCAACCCAGAGAACACAGATTTATCTCCTTACCCCCCTAGACCCATCAAAGAGAAAAAGCTTGGTCTAGTTCAAGGGACAAAAAGGTTGACAGTGGTCAGACTCCAGAGGAATATGTGTTCTTATCCTAACTATGAGGGAGATGAGCATGTGGATTTGTTCTAACAGCTTGTGGGTCAACAGAAGCATGAGTCAAGTTCACCTGATAAGGATAAGGGCAGAATTTCTATCCACCTGATGTGATAACTACAATCTAGACAAGAGAGATGGAAAGAGGAGAGGAGTCGAAGATGGCAAATTGTTAGCAGCCTAGACTCACCTCCTCCCACAAAACAACCAGGAAGCACTCATTTTGCAGACATAAATGCTGAGGAAAAGCAGGACAACAACTTCATAAACTGCAGCAGCATTTAACAGCATAAAGGGTAGGCAAAAATGTCTAGTTTCAGAACTATATTGAGGTATTAAGATTCTAAGCTCCAAGGGGAAAAAAAGTCCTGGTGGTGGGGGTATTGCCTTAGGAAAACCCAGACCTCCCAGAGAGTCACTCCAACAACAGAAAGCTCACTGGGCTGGATCAAGGTCACTGAACCAGGGAAGAGATTCTTCGCACGGGGTCCAAAGAGGACCAGTGCCCCAGTGACTGAGTCATAGCTCCCAGAGTGAATTTGTACAGGTCATCGCCATAACCAGAAGGCAACTAAGGAAAATACCCACCCTCTCCCACCATTTTGAACAGGAGTCATAGAGCCCAACCACAGGAAATCTGACCCACAGACCTAAGCTTCTTGGAAACAGTGTCTCTGGAAAAAGAAAGTCTTCCAGAAGGGAAAAACCTTCAACAGCTACTTGTCAGTGCCACTCTGTCGGTGGAGGTGTAACTGTGGTCTGACTGTGGATTGTGGGTCAACAGAAATCCTAAAGTGGTCTTTATCATTCAGGCCTGTGACACTGGGGAAAGGTTCTGCATCCTCCATGCAAACTCCAACCCCATAGGCTGAACTCTCACCCTCAATGCAGGATTTGCCTCAGAGCTTCAACAAATCTGATCAGAGGTGATGCCACACAAATTAAGAAGTCCTGGTGTTCAAACCAAGATCAAGATTTATTCAGTGAAAGTCAATAGTCTACACAAGGTCATCAAAAGCTAACCCACAGAAATAAAAACTGCCAAACAGAGCAAAGACATGGAGAAATATACATGAAACGATGGATGCAATTAAAACCTCAAGAGAAAATCTGAATGCAAAAGACATATGCAAACTAACTGAAGATGAATTTAGGGTAATCAAGATAAACATACTCATAAAAATAAAATAACAATAGAGGAAGAAGAAGAGAACAGCAAAAAAAAAAAAAAAAAAAAAAAAAAAAAAAAAAAAAAAAAAAAAAAAAAAAAAAAAAAAAAAAAAAAAAAAAAAAAAAAAAAAAAAAAAAAAAAAAAAAAAAAAAAAAAAAAAAAAAAAGGAGAATAAATGAAGCAGTTCATAACAGATATCAAAAAAATAAAGAATACAATATCTGAACTAAAGAACTCAATTGAGGGACTCAAGAATAGGATGAATGATACCCCCAATAGATACAGTGAGTCAGAAGATAAGACAGAGGAATGTACTCAACAAGCCAGCTAAGAGAAAACAGAATGAAAAGAAAGTATTTGAGAAAGTATTGGAGACAGCATTTGAGAACTATGGGTCTCAAAACTACTAAGTGAAAGGAACAACATTAGCAACATAGGTGTCCCCGAAGAAGAGAGAAAGGAGCAGAAATAGTATTTGAAGAAATAACTGAGAATTTCCCTACCATGAGGAATGAAGTAAGTGTCCAAACCTGGGAAGCTCAAAGAGTTCCAAACTAAAGAAACCCAAATAGACCTACTCAAACACACACTGTCATCAAAATTTCAAAAATACAAGATAAAGAGAGAGTATGAAAAGTAGCTAGAGAAAAATAAGTCACATACAAAGTCGACCCGTAAGATTGTCAGCAGATTTTTTTCAGCGGAAACTCTACAAGCAAAAAGGAAATTGCATAATATATTCAAAGTGTTGAAAGAAAAGGAAATTCAATCTATTATATTAAACCCTGCAAAATTAAATTCACGTATGAAGTAAGGATAAATAGCTATGCATATAAGCAAAAGTTAAAGGAATTCATAACCACAAAACTAGCTCTACAAAAATTACTAAAGGAAGCTCTATAAAGTGTAAAGAAAACTCCACTTAAACACAGTAAGACAGCAAAATATAAAAATGGGGAAACAGAGAGGAGAATAAAAATGTGGATAGTTAGAATGACTTCAAGACTAATTTACTTTCAAATAAAAATAAGAAATAAGATAGTAGGATAGTATAAATAGGAGAATTTTTAATGTTAACCTCAGGGTAATGTCAAACACATCTCCAGGGAAAAAGCAAAGAAGAAAACAAAAAGGAAAATCAATCAAAGCATAACTACACACAACCCACTGAAGAAGAAAAAAATGAAGAGCAAAGTCACTGTAGCAACACCCAGAAAACAATTAATAAAATGGCAATAAACAGTTACATATCAATAATCACCATAAATGTTAATGGACTGAATTCACCAATCAAATGACACAGAGTGGCTGAATGGATTAAAAAGCATAACCCAAACTTCTGCTGCATTCAGGAAACTCACCTTCTTTCAAAAGATAAACAGAGTCTCAAAGACAATGGTTGGAAGATAATCCTACAGTTCAAAGCAAACCAAAAATAAGAAGAAGCAGCAATAGCCACACTTCTATCAAAAAACAGATTTTCAATTAAAAAGTATAACATAAAGCAGAGATGTACATTATATAATAATTAAGGGGTCAACCCAGCAAGAAGACATAATACTTATTAGCATCTATGCACAAATGAAGGAGCATCAAACTATATTAAGCATGTATTATCAGAATTAATGAGAGATATCAACAGTAACACAATAATAGTAGGGGACTTCAACACACACTTTTAACAGTGGATACCAACCAGGCAGAAAATTCACAGAGAAACAATGACCAATTAGAACAATTGCTCTAATAGACATATACTGAACACATTGTCTAACTATAGATTGCACTTTCTTCTCAAGTGTACAAGGAATATTCTCAAGGATAGATCATACACTGGAACACAAAAGATGTCTCAACACATTTACAAAGATTAAAATCATGGCGAACATCTTCTCAGACCTCAAAGGCTTCAAACTAGAAATCAAACACGGAAAAGAAAGTTGAAAGGCCCCAAATTAATTGGAGACTAAAGAATATGCTCCTGACTCTTGAGTAAAATAAGAAATCACAAAAAGAAACTTAAAAAATACTTACAGGCAAATGAGAATGAAGATACAAGCTACCAAAATCTAGGGGATGCAGCAAAAGCAGTACTAAGAAGGGAGCTCATTTAATCCAATTCTATCTCAAAAAACAAGAAAAGTCACAAATAAAATCTAACCTTTCACTTAAAACAACTAGAGAAAGGACAATAAAAGACAAAAATCAGCAGAAGAAAGGGAATAATAAATTTTGAACAGCAATAAAGGAAATAGAAAAAAGACAATCCAGAAGATAAATGAAACCAAAAGTTGATTCTTTGAAAAACTAAACAAAACTGACAAAAAAAAATTGACTATACTCACAAAGAACAAAAGAGAGAACGCTCTCATAACTGGAATCAGAAATGAAAGGGGAGAAGTTACAACATATATGAAATAAATACAAAATATCATAAGAGACTACTATGAAAATTGCTATGCCAATAAAGTGGATAACCTCTAGAAAAGAGGTAGATTTTTAGAAAAATGCAGTCTACCAAGATTAAACCTGAAAGAATTAGAAAACCTAAATGGAACTATCAAGAAAATAAAGCAAGAAATTGAAGAGGTAATCAAGTCTCCCTAAAAATTAAAGGCCAGGACAAGATGGTTTTACTAGTGAGTTTTACCAAACTTTCAGAGAAGAATTAATACCTATTTTTCTTAAACACTTGCAAAATATTGAAGAACATAATAACTCCTAAATACTTTCTATAAGGCTAACATCACACTGATACCAAAAGCAAATAGAAATATCACCAAGAAAATCATACCATTGTCTTCAATGAACATAGATGCAAAAATTCTCAAAAAAATTTATCAAACTGAATCCAACAATGTATCAAAAGGGTCATCCATCATGACCAAGTAAGACTTATATCAGGGATGTAAGGATGGCTCAACATATGTAAATTTATTAATGTCATACACCATATCAGCAAGAGAGAGAAGAAAAACCACATGGTCATATAAATAGACACAGAGAAAGCTTTTGGTAAGATTCACTATATATTTATGATGAAACCCTGCGTAAAATGGGAATAGAAGGTATATACCTAAACATAATAAATATACTATATATGATAAGCCCACAGCCAACACCATAGTCAATTGTGAAAAACTGAAAGCATTTCCTCTAAGGTCAGAAACAAGTCAAGGCTGTCCACTCTCATCGCTGCTATTTAACATCATACTGGAGGTCTTAACCAGAACAATTGCGGGGAAAAAAAGAAAAGAAAAAGAAAGGAATCAAAATTGGAAAGGAGAAAGTAAACTGATTATTTTTTGCAGATGATATGATCATATACACTGAAGACCCTAAAAACTGTCAAAAAACTACTAGAGCTAATCAATTAATGCAGGAAAGTGGCAGGCTATAAAACTGATGCATAAAAATCTGTTGCATTTTATATGCAAACAACACTGGAAGAAAATGAAATCAAGAAAACCACATTGCTTAAAATAGAAGTAAAAATAATCTAATATATCAGAATATATTTAATAAATATACAATGAAAAGTACAAGTCCTTCTTAACAGTAACAGAGGTGCATACAAAGAGATACAAATATATATATATATATCCTGCTCATGATGGGGAATAATTGACATTGTTTACATTGCTCATTTTACCTAAAGTAATATACAGCATTATTGCAATCCCCATCTAAATCCATGTGCTTATTTTAAGGAAATAGAACAAAAAAAGTTCAAAATCTGTAGGACAACAAAAGACCTCAAATAGGCAAAGCAATTAGGAGAAAAAAAACAAATTCAGAGGCATTACATTCTCAGACATTGAATTATACTATAAATCAATAGTGATCAAAATGGTATGATACTGAAATAATAACAAGCACAGATCAGTGGAATAGAACTGAATCACCAGAAATGGACTCACTCACATATGGCCAGTTAATTTATAACAATGGAGCCAAAATATATCATGGAGAAAGGAAAGCGTCTTCAATTAATGGTGTTAGTAAACTGGACGGTCACATAAAAAAACAAGTTAGACCACTCTCTAACACCATTCACAAAACTTAACTCAAAATAGACTAGAGACTTGGACATAAATAGGAAGCCATAAAATTCTTGGAAGACAATATAGGAAAGACATCCATGAGGTCTTCGGGGACAACTCCAGCATCAAGGGAAACAAAAATAAAAATAAATCAAATACATCTAACTAAAAAGTTTCTTCACAGTAAAAAAAAAAAAGTCATCAAAAGAAAAAGACAACTTATTAATTAGCGGACATATTTGCATTCTATATTTCTGACAAGAACTCAATATCCAAAATACACAAAGAACTCATAAAACTCAACAATAGAAAAACAGGAACTCCAATTAAAAAATAATGGGCAGAGGAATTAGAGACATTTTTCCAAAGAAGAAATTCTATCATTTGAACCAACGTGGATGGATCTAGAGGGAATTATGCTGTGATATAAGTCAAAAGAAGAATAATACATGCTAGATGATCTTAGTCATAGGTGGAATGTGAACAGAGCAAACAAAGGAACAGATGAAAAACAACCAACCCTTAGACATTGGCAATAGAACCGAAGTTACCTGTAAGTGATGGTGGGGCAACAGGTTAAGTGGTTGTAGGGCCCAATGGACGATGGAGAAGAAGACCTCTTTGTAATTTGGTGGAAGGCAGGCTGTGTTGACATATATGTGAATAATGGGGAACCTGCCCATACGGGGAACCTACACATAGAGTTTCTTTGAAAATGTTAAAAAAAAAAAAACCTCAATAAAATACTGTTTAAACAAAGG